>VYYI01001259.1:0-20794 GCA_021029175.1 Bilobella aurantiaca
AAAATTTAGGAAATTTTGATCAGTGTTTTAGCGGGATTCCTCTTTTTAAATTCGTTTCCAACGAAAATTACGTTTTGTTGATTTTTGAGATACGGGATTACTCGGGAGGGCCATTCAATTTTATTTGCATTTTTATTCATTCTGTGTGGATTTATTTGTAGGCTAAAAATTTTACTAACGTATACATCAAAAACTTTTCGGAAAGCTGGACTGATGAGAAGCTTCGTGAAGTTTTTGAAGAGTTTGGACCCATTACGTCCTATCGCATCATGTTTGATGATCAAGGAAGATCACGTGGCTTTGGTTTCGTTGCCTTTGAGGATCCAGAAACGGCGGCAACGGCATGCAAGGAAATGAATGGGAAGGAGGTTGACGAAAAAACTCTTTACGTCGGGCGAGCACAAAAGCGTCGCGGTAGGTTGACAATTTGAAGCTGTTTTTGAAGTCGATAACTTAGTTCTCCATAAGTTAATACCCACCCATAGCAATTTCTTCAATGCTCTTTTTAGAACGCCAAATGGAGCTGAAAAATCGTTTCGAAGTTATGAAAAATGAAAGAATGAGCCGTTTTCAAGGAGTGAACTTATATGTCAAAAATTTGGATGACTCGGTTGATGACGACAGACTTCGAATGGAATTTCAGTCCTTTGGAACCATAACCTCTGCAAAAGTCATGATGGAAGAAGGACGAAGCCGGGGATTCGGATTCGTTTGCTTTTCCGTTGCGGACGAAGCTTCTAAAGCTGTTACTGAAATGAATGGCAAGATTTTTGGAACTAAGCCACTGTATGTAGCATTAGCACAAAGGAAGGAGGAGCGCAAAGCGCTTTTGACTTCTCAATACATGCAGCGAATGGTAAACATAAGCAGCATGAGGATGCCACAGCTCGGACCTGTACCGTACCCCGGAAGTATGTTCCTAAATATTAATCACTTTTATATCAATGTTATTAAATATATTTTTTAGATTATTACCTGCAATCCATGGCACAAGCTCAGTCATTCTTCGGACCCAACCCAATGAGTGGAATGCGACCAAGTCCTCGCTGGTCCAACTCGCCAAGACAGAACGCTGTAAGATATGGTGGGCAATACCCTATGCAAATGTTTCGCCCACGTGGCGGCGCTAATGGTGCACCAAACCATATTCAATCACGTTCACTTGGACGCCAGACACAAGGTTTGTTTCACGCTGTTTTGAAAGTTGTTTGTGCTAACCGAAACTCGAATGTTTTCATAGCTCCATACATGAATGGTCCGCAAATGACAACTCCCCGCGGCCCAGGATCGTCCATTTCAGCACAACCGTTCAAGTACACTCCTACAGTACGTCCGATTCCTCCGGGTCAAACTGTCAACAATCAAGGACAAGAACCTCTATCTGCTTCAGTGCTGGCCTCTGCTCATCCCAACGATCAAAAACAAATGCTTGGTGAACGGCTCTTCCCTCTCATTCAGGTACTTATTTTCGTCTGGTGGCATCAGTGTAGTATTACTCAATACTCACTATCCTGACTTAATCCATTTTTTTATTATTAGGAGAGACATCGAGAGGTTGCTGGAAAGCTTACAGGGATGTTGCTCGAAATGGACAACTCTGAAATTTTGCATTTGCTTGAAGATCAGGAACTTCTCATGGCTCGCATTGATGAAGCAGTTTCTGTTCTGGCTATGCACCACAAAACACCTCAAAACTAAAAATCCCAAGAAACTTCCCAATTCTCCATTCTGGCATTTGTTTTACATTTTTGTTTTAGATTTATTGATCTCCAGGTTTCCAGCATTATTTTAATTGGCAAACAATTTACCTCAGTTTTACCGTTTCATAGAGAATGAGAGTAGTTTAACGTAGCTCCTTTTGAGTTTCGTTTCTTTTCTTTTCGTAGATTGTAACAAATTTTTATTAACAGTCTTCCTTTTCGTCTTACTTCAATTTCATGTAATACATGTTGCTACGCTTGTTTGTTTAGAAAATCTCTGGAGTGAGAACATTGTAAAATAGTTTCAAAGTTACCTGCAGTATTTTTGGTTTGTTATGTTTACCCTAAATTTTGGCAAAGCTCATCCTCGTTCAGTTAGTTATTCAACCAATTTATTTTTGTTTTATGTCTGAGACGTTAGTTAGTAATTTCCCAATTAATTTTCTTCTCAAATTTTACCGCAATAAACTCAAATTTTTCAGTGAGCGTTGCTTTGTAAGATTCCAAATTTTAGAAGTTAATCATACAATAATTAACTATTTACAACTTTGGATGATTTGCCAAATTAAGTCAGATTATTCTTTGATATCTTTTATTTTTAGTAAGTAAGATCGCAACATTTTCGCTGAAATTAGGCAAAGCGCTAAGATTGAGGAAGATATTTAAGTTTTGTACATGAGAATGAAGGTTAATAATTCAGTAGAGGATAGTGACCCCGGGGTCATGACCTCGAGGACGTCGGCTACTTCTACCTGGATGTGGACTGGGGCTAGGAAGCGGAGAGCGAGATCCATTGACCTCTGGCGTCGTTTCACGGCTCGCGAAATCTTGTTCTGAGGATTTAGCAGAGAACACTGTTAGGGGATTAAGAGACTCCATTTTCAAAATGTGTTTACCTTTCTTTCGTTTTCGAAAAGCGTTAAAGACCAAAAGGAGAACGGCCACCAGGATTAGGACAAGGCCGACCAGTGTCCAAGTCGCTGATTTGTAAACCGGGGATGCTCCTAAAAGCGATTCGAAATGCGTTTAATTCACACCTCAATTAACTTACAATTAACGTAATTAATTTAATTACGAATCCAGTTTTGAATTTCCCTACCTTCTCGATATTCTTGGGCAGAGCCGTATCCGTCAGGTCCCATGGAGAGCTGATTGAGCGCTGGAAGGAATTCTGTCCAGAACTGTGTCCGATAGGGTTGGTAGCCCCTGGCAGTCACTCTTCCGTCTCTTAACCTACCGTAAAAAGCATAATTAGCTTTAAACCTAATTTTTCGTTAAATTCAGGCAATTTTAGGTAAGATTACGTTACCAGTAGTGGATAGGTTCAGTAGGGCTGAATTTGGACCAAGAACTCCAAGAGTGTGACCTCGCCTGGGACGGTACTCCAGCCCTGGCAAAATTGGTCCACAGCTCTTGAATGCGCATGCTAATGGCTCTCTCGACGCCATTGTAGTCCCGTCCAATTTGGTCCATGAACGTTGTCCGTCCGAAGAGGTAGAACAGGATTGACCCATGACCTGCTCCAGTGGTGTTAATGGAACTTGACGTGTAGATGTTGGGATCTGGCGTTTCTTGATCAAAGACGTATGCATAGACTGGATTGGAATGTTTCGCTAGGAGTTGCGCCGTGTGGATATGTGGGGCAAGGAAGTTAGCTTCAGTGAAAAACTGTTTTAAAAAAACGATTTTTTTTATTTTAAAATCTCCAGGAATTCTGGAATTGTGTTGGAAAAGTTTTTTCTCACATCAAGCATTTGGTCCATGACAGCTTCAGTGTCATTGGAAGCTCCAGTGATGAAAGCGAACTTGACCACTTCCTTCACAACGAGCCAATTTCGATTGAGTCGTGAGCGTTCCAGCAATTCAGAAATAAGTGACGCTTCAAACGTTTCCTTGAGCTGGAGAGGCGTCATTCGAAAAAACTGTGACCTGCGTTCTACTCAAATGAACGAAACGAAGAATGAGCAACAAAGGTGCTTGCGCATGCGCAATTGGCAATTTTTAACGGTTTCTCATGCGGAAGCTTTTGAATGCTTGGTTTTGATAAAAAGAAATGATTCTAAAAACTTACTGATCATTAGAAGGCCATCCTTGGAGGACACTCCAGTGATGACTGGAATCCGTGGAAAATCTCCACGCTCCAGCGCTTCCCAGGGACTTCGAGCTACGTACTGGAGATTTTGAGGGAGGAAGCTGTCCACTACTGGCCCAAATACTTCCGTCCCATTGAAGTAGTCAATAATTCTGTAGGCAGTTTGCGTTAAGCGATTTACGTCTTGGAATCGAAGGCAAGTGAGAATTGCTTCCACGTTTCTGGAACCGCACCCTAGCTCACTGGCAAACTTTTCAGAAGCTTCCTTGACTTTGTAGCCAAGGGCCCAGGGTGCAAGGGAACTTCCGGACATTAAAACAATTCTGCTAAAGCGACTACTAGTGGCACGCGGAGAGGTCATGTGAAACAATGCTGAAGCGGCACCAGCAGAGTGGCCCATAAGGGTCACCCTCAAGGGGTCTCCGCCGAAATCCCGAATATTTTCATGAACCCACTCGATTGCCAAGTACTGGTCAAGAAGCCCCATGTTCCCACCTGCTCGGGTGTCGTCCAGCGAAAAGAAACCTGGAATTCCATGAAAACTTGTCCTAATGATTCTACAAAAAAATTTTTTTTTTTAGAAATTACCAAAGACGCCAAGTCGATAGTTGAAGGAAACAACAATAACGTCGGAAGCAGCGAGTTCTGCGCCGCTGAAGAGAGACGAGTCGTAAGTTGAATAGAGTTCACCTCCAATGAAAATCAGAACAGGAAGGGCAGTAAGTTGTAGGTTTCCGTACTATTGACCGATCAAAATATTTTAATTTTGTTTTATAAAACATTAATTATAAGAATTAATTACAAGAATTAATTAATTTTACCTGTTGAGGGGTCCAAATATTCAGGTAAAGACAATCTTCGGAAGTTCGGCCTCTGGCCGTGATTTGGTGGCAATTAGAGGGGTAGCTTATGGCTTCCAGTGTACGATTCCAGCCGTCATGTCTCTCCGGCGGCTTTTCAAAACAAAATTTTGAAAATAAGTTTTTGAAATACAAATTTCAAAATCATATTCTCACTTTTTGTGCTTACCATAAATCTCAGATTTCCGATTGGTGGTTTCGCATAAGGAATTCCCAAATAAGCGTAAGAGCCTCCTTCCGATCGCTTAAAAGTAAAAAAATGCATTTTTGAAAATTTTTAAATTGAAGATCTAAAATTTGGAAATTTGGAAAATTTACCCCTTGAATTTGACCTAGTCCTCGGAGAGTAATAAGCATTGCATTGACTTTGAGATCCGCCAGTATCAGTCCAATCGTCGCCCAGGACACAAATCGGCTCCAAAACATGGCCACAGGGGTCACGGTGTCACGAAACTGGCACGGTGACGCTTTCCAAAAGTCCACAAGTCACATCACAATTTCACAAATGTCCCACTAGTTTGAGCGTGACTGATACGTGAGCACTAAAAAATATGCAAGTAGGACTAAAGACCTCCCTTTGGTGTCAATTGTCACGTTCCCAAGGGCTCCACCCAAAAAAAATGCTTAGTAAATTCAGGAGCTCAACCAATTGTAAATCACTCGAAAGGATATCAGAAAACGACTGATTAATTCACAATCAGAGAAATCAGTGAATAGGAAAAACGGAAGTTTTCACCCAATTGTCACGCATTCTAGCACTGACGCCACCACTACTCCTTACGAATTCACAATATTGACAAACACCAATTTTCAGCGCTCGGTCACTCGGCCGTGTCAGAAAGGTGACAAGTGCTTCTTGGTCAACATTAAAATTACAAAGGGCCTCAAAACGTACCTCTTAGGTAATAGCCAGCTTGGTCAAGAAAATTGTCAGTTCTTTACTACAAGTACTGAAATCAACTGAAAATATTGAAATGCCAGTATTTCGCACCGTTCGTAACCTCCACGGTTCGTAGTCAAGTACTTACTGACTCATAGGAAGTCAAGTTGAATCAAAAGGTTGCGATCTGTGGATGATGAAGATGATAATGAGATCTTTTGGTCTGTCCACTACCTCTTCTTCGAATGCTTTGGCTACAACCCACCCACCATTTCCGGTCCTGGATCCATTGTTACCCTAGGGTAACCCTTTCTACTGAGCCCTAATGCTCACATCCTCGTCTAAATCCTATTACATAAATCCAAAAGGTAGCCCTCAAACGGAAGCAGCGGCGTTTAGGCGCTCGTGCGTAACCCTAGGCATCGGCTAGGGTTATGTGTCTCCTTGTCCCTTGGAAATTAGGCATCGGCTGGAAGACTTTAGAGGTGTATAGAAGATTTTTTTTTTACTTTTAATTTGCCAATAGGAAAACGTTAGGTTACCCTTGACCTGACAATCTCCGAGATTCGAGTCTGTTTCTATTGTTGCCTAATTTCATAACAATAGGTTTCAAATGGTGATAATTTGATGGCTAATGTGTGGAATTCGCTTGAGTGACCTTCTTAACTCCAATGACCACCAAGGTCAAATTGTTTGACAAGAGCACAACAATGCCTCCATAAGGCATAACGCACAACATTGTACCAAAAAAATATATATCGTTTTTCCAAATATTTTGGACACAAAACAGAAGCGGAGGTGTAAGTATTTCATCGCAGTCTCAGTAGCCTTGTCAGTCTCGCGCTATCCCTAATAAGGCTTCGAAATCCTCAAATTAATAAAAGTTCCAAAACAAAAGTTACATTGAAATGTTTAAATAATTATGTTATTTTACTTCGGAGGTAAACGTAACACGGTGTTTCCTTTTTTGCTCTCATGCGTAACTGTTCCAAAATAATCCCAAACAAACGGTTAAAGGTCGCGGAAGCTTTCGCCTTGATTTTGATTTGGAACAGGGAAGCCACTCCAAAAAAAAATCTTTTGTTTTCATCCATTTTGAAGCTAGAACCAAAAGAGGTAGATTAATTAAACTGAAAGCATATTAACTTTGATTTACATAAATAATTGAAGTTCGTCACGGTGTGTTGTCGAGAGACAGAAAGTCAAGCTAGAACTGCGAATTAGGGACTTCCGTCTCTTGATGCTTGTTTACGTGGAGGCTGTCGTCCATGTCCAGTGTCGCATGTCCATCGATAGTGAAATGGCCACCAGGAAAAAAAATGCTTGACTCGCTTAATGCATTTTCTGTCCTCTGTGTGCTTTTCTTTCCTCTTGAAGGCGTTTGGAAGTTTGTAAATTAAAGATGTTAATCTTATTCTTATTTAAGGCATGTGCGTGCGTTCGTGTCAAAATCAACCAAGCGAGAATAGGTAAAATAGTAGTTACCAAAATCACTTGCGATCTTAACACTGACGACGCAACATGAGCGAATTATTCCTAGAAAAAAGTTAGGTACGAAGATTTGTTGGTCAAAATGTCGCCCAAAATCTTCTGAACGCGAAGATGACTCGACTCAATCTAAAACCTGAAGCGAATCGACCTTGTGGGATTTTACAGAAAAGTTAATCAGTTCGGAAGAATAATTAACTGAAGCTGATTTTCTAATTTATTCTCATTATAAATTAAAGGATGGATGAAAGTTAAGGGAGAGGGCACTCAACCGTCCCCATCATTTACGTGCTCTAAAAATGTAAGACTTTTATAGGGAACTTAAATACAAAACAAAACTCTTTGGAGGAATGTTCTACGAGGTTTCGACTTTCATCGCTTCGCCCGCTGGATTCCCTTCTTCTGGCGCATCTCCAGGAGGGGGCGGGACTTCCGTGACTTTTGTTAATGGGACGACGAGGGTACTGGGGCCAGGTCCAACTCTGCCTCCGTCTCCTTCCATTTCCCATTGCTGCGATTAAGAATATAGTATAAATATGACTGATTTCAGAAGAAACTAAATAATAGTCAATTGAAGTTCTGGTGACGAAAATTATAGCTCACTGAATCCATCCATTGCTGCTCTTCATACTCGGGCTCTTCGTCATAGTAATCATTTGGAGGATGATTAAAAAATTCCGGAGGACCCATAAAGTCGCCACCACGCGGCGGGAAACTAAATTAAGTAATCAGAAAAAAGAAGTTAAAAATGAGAATTGTATTAGTTAAAAATTGAATCTTTCTTTAAGTATTTCAAGGATTTATATGGATAAATTGAAATGGAAATCATTGAAGAATTCTTTAATATTGTGTTTACGGAGGAGGTGGAATGCTCATATCGAACGGTGGGCCCATCATCGGTGGTCCCATCTCAAATTGTTTCCGGCTATACTCCCTCCGATCTGCTGTCATCACCTAATGTTGGCATAAATACACAAAAGTGTTTAGTGTTGGACCAAGAAAATACATCTGCCGACTTAAAAAATGCACCTGAATAGTATTTTCGGAGTGATTGTCGCGCCTCATTCCCATTCCCATTGGCATTCCCATTCCCATCATGTTCATCGGCCCATCCTTTCGTTGTTGACCTTGCATTCCAAACTTCTTGGGGAAAATGATATTCTGGGGTCCAGTTCCACCGATGTATTTCACGTCACCTTGACCTTGCTGAAAAAAAAACAGGTTATCATAGGTTGAATCGTTCAATTCTTGTGTAAAATAAATTACCCCCGCTCCTGCCTCATATCTGAGCCTTTTCTGTCGATCAGAATAAGCTCTCCACGTGTCTTCAGTAAAACCATAGTTAAAATAATCTGTTATATCTGCACCGGGTTTTCGCCAAGGTTTGTCTTCAAGTGCGTCTAAATTGAAATCTTGAGCAGGAACACCATTAATATGTCCAGGACCATCAAAATCTTCATTCGAGAATTTTCCCTTCTTATCAGGCGGTGGAGCACCAGCACGTTTCCCAAATCCAGGAGCACTACCTTGGGCTTTGATGTCGCCAATTGTTACCATAACCCCATCATCATCAGAGTCATCATCCTCTTCTGACTCTTCTCCTTCTCCAGCCTCTCTCTGAAATAGTATACGTAGTATTACGACATATTTAATGGGCGTGATTACATCACTTTGTGTATTCCATACGACTCTAAAATTCAGGACCACATGAAAAATGAAATCGTAACTCGAATTTGATTATACTTCTACTTCCTCCCCAAATTTACCTCATCGCTTGAGATGTTCTCCCCTTCGGCGCTTCTCTTTCTACCTCTTGTCTCATCAGTCTCCTGATCTCCGGCATCATTTGATTCCCCATTATCTTCATTGGTAGCAGCCTGAGGAGTTTCGCCCGAGTCCTCCATGGGGGCGGTAGTGTCTTCTTGCTCTTTCTCAGTCAATGCACCATCCTCTTTGGCTGCGGCAGCTGCGATGTCTTCCTTTACACTGTCCGCGCTTTCGCCGTACAACCACTCATCTTCTTGACCCGCACTTGGATCCGCCATCACTAACCGCTTGAGAAAAATCTGAAATGAATTATTTCAAACAATTAAAACCTTTTATACGAGCTTAGACAACTGGTGCTGATTTCGCAAGAAATTAACACCAGTTGATCTAGCTTAAGATAATGCTAGAGAATAACGTCAATGTATAATTGTCTTGCCGAATCGGTATGAACCGTCACCGACTATTTCCGTATTAACTTTTCAAACTTTTTGCGATTTCTGGTTGTTCAAATACCGAATATCCTGGAATGCCCGAAACGTACCGCACTGCAGAAAAAACCGTTCAGCAATATCATGCACAACAACTCTATGGCCTAGAGATTCTAGAAGATTAAACGGCTTATCACTTAAAATATAAACAACAATTTGCAATCTCAAATTGTGTATTGACAATTCAAAAGCTCAATTTGCTTCGATTCGACAAGCTAGACACTAGACAAGACAGACTCCAATTAGGATTAGATTAGGCACTAGGCAGTACACTTAATTAGAGTACGGTTTATAAGAGTGTAATTTGAATTCTGAACACTTCCCGCGAATCGAAAAGAACAATAATAATACGTGTTTTTGTTTTGTTTATCAATCTTGTTTTAATTTAGATAATTTTAGAAGAGAACTAATTTAGTTTCAATTAGTTAATTAGTGACAACTGTTATGTGAATTATTGATTAACGTATGTAAGAGAGTTTCGCACTATCACACCTACACAACGATCAAGGTAAGGTACTCTTTTTATTGATAGTGAAATTAGATTTATTTTTTTAATTGAATGAACCCTTAACTGCAAAAGATTTGAATTAAGTAAGTGATGTTTTAAATTGTTTTTTTAGCCTTTCCTAATTGAAGGAAAATGATGAAGAGAAACGATTCCAAAATTGGGTATGAATACGGAAAGGGCATTACGACTCATGTCTTCAGTTCTGCCATCCATTCTCGGATTGTGAAGCGTACTTCGTTTAAACCAAATTTTCGAAATACACATCGTGACGGTGCCAATGGAAGTCAAAGTTTTTTCACGGATCCCTCGCAGTATCATGGACCAGCGGAAACCCCAATTACAAATTTAGAGTCTCGTGCAACCACTTCCAGTGAATGCCGCTTTGCGAAGGATGATCTCAAACTTACGAGAGTCATAGGTCAAGTTGATAAGAAGTTTATTGTGGGGAAGTCCATAGTCAATGGCAAGAAGGCACTTGTCCTTTTCGATCAACATGCAGTTCATGAACGAATTCGCCTTGAAAAATTGATTGAAGGTTTGCCCAAACTTATTTACTAGCAGTTTTCAAATAAGTTTTTTTTAAATCAAGGTTTTTTTCTATAGAACACCTCAAGCTAATGGTCAAGTGTCATTCCGGTACGGATCCTCCCATAAAATCTACTTTGATCTCCCCTCCCCTAGAACTGACATTATCGGAGACTGAAGTTCGCATTGTTGGTTTATATGAATATAATTTTGAAAACAATGGCATTAGAATTGAACTTTCGGAGGATTCTTGTAACGCCTTAGTACATTCGGCCCCAATCCTTTTCATCAAACGAATATTAAGCGAGGTAAGTTATAAATTATGGGCTGTCTGCTCCGACTACAAATCTGTTGTATTTGATAGCCGACACAAAACCGTGACGAGAAGCTGTTAAGCCTCATTCAGTGTTCGATTCGGCAGCAAGTACAACACATTTTAAAGACTAAACGAAACGGGCCTCAAATTTCGAATAAAACGTTTGATATGCTTCGGTCTGAGGCTTGTCGAGGTAAGGAAGTTCAAAGTCTAGCGTTCAGTCATCAAAGTTGATGGATACGAAAAAATATAAAAATTCTAATTTTACGTAAACAAAAGGTGCAATCAAGTTTGGTGATCTCTTGGACCGAGAAACATGTCAGAGGCTCATTGACGAATTATCTCTATGCAATTCTCCTTTCCAGTGTGCACATGGTCGTCCTGTTTTAACTCCACTCTTGGACTTGACCTCAATTCCAGGAACAGCAACATATCAAAATCAAGCCGAAATTTCTTGTTCAAATCACAATCACGATTGACAGAGAGCTGTATCTCAATCTCAACGTATTACGTTTTAAACAAATCCTTTATAGTTATTATTACTAGATTAGATTAACTTTTTACATTTCTTTTAAGTTTAATTTTAATGTTTTCGTTCATCGCTTATTACGCAACTACACTTCACTTTATTTCTCTTTACTAGTTTTTCTCTGATGTTAGAACAAATAGTAAACCGGTAATAGTGGGAAGTGTTTAAATGAAAGGAGACGTTAATTATTCTAACGATTCTAGTCCCCTCGTCATGCCTTATACGCTGATGACTACGTGGTTGCCGGTGTATGGATTTCTTACTTTTCTCTCTTGGGGAAGCTCGCCCGGTAGAAGAATTCTAGATTCAGACAAACAAAGAACTTGGTTTACTTTTAAAATGGTGTAATTTTTAGTTTGACAAATCAACAATTTGTTTAAAATCCAAATTATAGCTTATACAAAATTCGTACCCAAAGTCATTCCAACCACAACTACTGTAAGAGCAATTGTAGTGTAGTACAATATGTAATCGAAGGCTCCTCCTTTCAGATGGACTGGAAGTCCATTATCCATCTATAAATATAAGTTTCTAAGCTCGTACCTCTATGTGTATGAAAATCATCACCAAATTTTCTAAAATCTTATAACTCAAAAAATACTTGAAATTTTTTCTGAAGTGGTGGTATCCGCTTGTAGCATTCGGCCACTTGAGACTCCTTTGAATCAATAACACCTGCTCTGACGACCGTAGTACAAATGGCCCTCGAATTCCCTCTCGTTGCCACCAGCTGAGCCATGCGAAGGATAACCTTAAAAGTCAATTAAGTTCGACATCAAGTAGTGGACATCATAGTTTAGGTTATATCTAGCATACCAAAACGATTATATTATGAGTAACTTAATCACTTTTACGGTTGGATTTCAACGAAGGGGGGCCACAGCCAGCTTTTCCCTCATAAGAAGGTTAGGTTTTAAAGTTTTCGCGCAGAGAAACCTAATCTTCTTCTGGCTGCGCAACGTCTCTGATATTTTAGGCCCCCCTTCGGTGAAATCCAACCCCATAAATCTTTCTTTCATCAATTATCAAACTAAAAACATTTGGACATACACATGCCATTTAACGAATTATGGTTAATGATTTGATGATATACCTTCTGTTTCGCTATCGATGGAATTAGGCTCATCGCAATTAAATCACTTTGGATCAAAGTAATCAACCAATTACTCGGAGTATTCGAAATTGACAAAATTCAGGTCAACTCAACCTAAAATTTTGAATTTGTATTTTTCTCTTTCAATTTATTGTTTTGTAGTCTGGTATCTTAATTGAACTCCAAATATGGCATAATACAAAACAATATTGCAATTGCTGTCCAAACCGGCTTCAAATATACAGCAATTTCCATTTGAGAAAACGTTATATGTCACTTACCATTGCGAAACATTGCAAAATGTTAAATTGATTTTCAGTTTCGAATATGGCGCTATTTTTAAGTTATGGTTCAAGGGAAGAGATGCCGCTCAAACCCGCTTGTTATGCATATGGTTGATTTTGAAAAAAATTATGTTTTAATTCTTTTTTTTAATTTTAATAGTGAAAACCATATTCATGTAGGAAATAAGTACTTTTCTCTCTAATAGAATTTAGAACAAACTTTGTCTAAATAATTTTTTGTAAATGCAATACGGCATGCTCTCCACTACAAGATTTTTTTTTTCAAGTATTATTCACCTTCTTACAATCTAGTGCTCATTGTTTTACAGAGCAAATGAAGGGCATTGTTAAGATTTTGAAAATGAAATGGCCAGAGGCCCTTGGTTCCTTGTCGCGTGTCCTTTGGTGTGGTGCATCTGTTTTTGTGTCTATTTTTCGGTAGAAGAAGATGCCTTTGTCAGCGGGAGACATGTTTTCTGGTTCCTAAGTCCTGGGCCCTTATCTTCCTATTGTTCAAATGATGATTTTTTACACCCCAGAATTGCCTCAGTGAAGAGGGACAAAAGGGCCCTGGAGTGAACATCATTTCTTTTCAGCGTCCCTCCAAAGGAGACTTGGCAATGTACTTCGAAAAAAAAACGCTTTAGGAACCACACTGCCAACAAATTATCTAGAAAATCTTCAACTAATGAGGTTTAGTGTTGAAGGGCCCCTCTGTCTTTTTTTTTGAAGGACGAAAGCTACTTTCAATATTTAAAAAAAAATGATCCCTACCTGAATGTCATATTGAAAAGTGTCGCTTATTTGATCACAACAACCAAACCGACGTCCAACTTGACACGTAACCCCAAACGCGTCCTAAAAAGATGATATTTTGACTTCAAATTTTGGATTCCTATTTTCGAAATTTCGAGACTCGAGTTGGAACTTGGAAGATGAGGCTTTTTTGAAATTTGAAAGAAAAAATACAATACGGCTGACAACTGTACGGAAAAGTTTGAAAAGGAGCGCTCATTTTTGGAAAGGTAATTATTAGGCCACAATGGTTATTGTTATGATTGTTTATGGTTACTCTTCCTTTTGGTTTACGCATTGTCCAAGTCCCTCTCTTCAAGTGATCCTTGGGACCCTTAATTTTGTCTTCCCTTCAAACGTCGGCTCACTTCAGTACTTTCCACTCGAGGAGACAAGAGTCACCCACCTTAATTGTTATGGATCATTACAGTGTCCCTTGTTTTTATACCTTTTCTAAGGAAAAAAAGGAGCTAAGGGCAGAGGGATGAGACAATGGACATGGACAATGACAGGGGGTGACAAACGACCAAGGGGATGAAACTCAAGATCATAAAATTACGGGTTTCGAGCGACTTCAACGACACTTTTGGTTTGAAGGGGTGGGGCAGCGTTTATTCAAGAATTTTCTGGAACCCTGCTTTACTTAAACAAAATAACTGCAATTTCGAATCCATTCAATTTTCAAATTTCAAAACACATTTTCAACACCAAAAACAAATCTGCAAAATCAAAAGTGAATTTGTTTGAATTCTTAAGGGATTCAAGGGCCTCTAAATGTATTTTATAGAGATAAACAATACCCTTTAACTTTTAGCTTCATGTTCCCCCTGCTGTAGAGACTCGGTGAAAACAAAAGCACTTCGCAGATTAACGCTAAGAAGAACCGCGTCAATAATTCTGGCCGTACAACTTTTATGGAACTATGAAATCTCCCACCGTGTGTTTGCCTCTATCATGCCTACAAAGGATCCCTCGTCAGTCAAGGTGTAAGTGAGAAATGATGCACATCGTCTGAGGAGCATCAGGCATAATTTCGAAATTTTCGAATTTCAAAATTTTGGGGGAAAATTATATTAAAAACTAGACTGGAAAAAGTTGACCACGGACGGGGTGAGGGGAAGTGGTCCATCCACTACTCGGTTAACCCTTGACCTTGACTGCTCTAATTGACAAAAGGTGATTAAGGAATCGCTTCCTCCCAATTTGTTCTCACCTGTGGGTGATTCTGCGTTTCAAAAAGTGAATCAAATCTGGAAAATATTCGACTTCTGAAGTGTCTCTATGTGGTGAAGTGGTCCGCTGTGGGAGGCGGAGTTTGGGGACGCGGTGCATAAGGTTGTCGTTGCAGTAGACGACGAGCGACCCAAAGTGGTACCTCCCAGTTGCCCCACCGTTCGACTCCTCTTTTCCTGACAGTCACCTACGAAATAGCCGTACGTAAAGTTCAGAAAGTAACCAGCGTCTCCACGACGGCCGAGACTACCACCTTCCCTTTGTCATCGTCCAGTTACTCAGTGACAGCCACCAGGGAAGCACGGTGCACGGTCCTCCCAAGCACCCTCTCCAGGTCCACGCGTCACAGAACCATGTCATCATCCTCCCAGGATTCATCACTCAAGTCTGATCAAAAGTGACACATCCATTCCAGGTAGGGTCAACTTTTTGCGAAATATTCCTAGGACAGGGCAGCATACTGACAGCGAACAATATGAATAGCTTTAGTAACAAAAGTCCTTCAATTTCAACGCCTCCATTGTAGCAGCATCCACGGTATTAAAACCGCTCTAATTGGATTATTGTTTCAATAATTCGTAACGGTGCTATGCTACGGTCCCCGGAGTGTATTCGTTACAATAGAAAATTGCTCTATATTATGCTTACGCCGTGGGACGTCATGGACGGTTTAATACGAATCATTTATCATTGGAGTTGAGCGCTGCCGAGCTGCTACTTCGTCGCTTGAAAAACTGGTCTCGAAATTGAGTTAGCATTTGCTCTGAATTTTTTCCGGCAACGTTCAAACATTAGGGATTTGATGTTCGATTACCTGTAAACGAGACAGCCGGTAGCTTGAGTGTGAAAAAAATGGCGAATAATCATTAGTTAATAATATTAATTAGATTAGTTGGAGGAATGGTAATTAAGAGCTTGTTCGAGAGGGGGTGAGTTTTTAACAAGAATTGAGAGCAGAGGGGGATGAAAATGTTTTTATAGAGGGTGAGAAGAAAAAAGGGACATTTTTGACATCTTAAACGCAAAATCTCGTTCTGCCAGAAATCATGCATCCTTCCAGGAACTTTTTTTTGGGCAGTTGATGTGAATTTTTTGTTTTAACAATGGGCTAAATTACATTGACTTTGGACAGTTGAGATTTAGGATGAGAGGTTAATGTCAGGCGGCGCAGAACTCGTCTTCCAGTTGGCTTATGACGAGCATATGCAGTAGTATAATATTTGAGTATAACAATAATTGAGACAATCCTTTTAATTTAAAGGCAAATGATTATAACGTAAAGCCGTTGAATTACAGTCCGTTTTTTGTAACCTGTAGGGCAAAATGCCTTCCATGACCAAAAAGCGCCAGCACCTCCACCTCCACCGGCCACCGTTTGTTTCCCTTGAGAGCAGGCATAAGTGTCATCTGTTCCCACAAAAATCCACGGCGCATTTTTTATTGTTATATTATTTTACTGCCACTGTGTGACTGGATTTATCGTGGCTCTCGATCAGCAGCGCCTTTTATTCAACTGACGACGGATTTCCTGTCCCCGAGCCTCCGCCACTGCCACCGCTGCCACTTTACCTAGATCCATATCAACTTCCACCCTCTCAAAAAAAACTTGTCTCATGTCAATAGCAAACGCAAATACATCCGGTCACTTCCATTGTCTTTCATTAGCCCTAATGAAGGTGACCAGGGGGTGAACGCCGCTTCGGGATCCGGAGCGGTTTTGGCTAATAAGCAAAGGGCCTCGGGGGCCCTTGGCCTCTGCGAAACAAGTGGGCCTCGGGGCCCTTGTTCAAAATTTCAAGGAGCGGTTCTTAGAGGCCCTGTGCTCTCGTTGTAATCACACATTAGCTGACAATTCCTTGGTCTGGTCGTCATAAATCAAGGAAAGTGGATTTTTAAGTAGAGAGGGCAATGTGGTCTTCTCGAAACGTTTTCAAGCGTTTCCATTAGCACAGTCTTAAACTTGGGCCGGAGTCACACCCTACGTAGTATGTACAAGAACTTGTCGTCATATGCACAGAATTGTTACTGTTGTTCTAAATGCATTTTTTTCTAAATTTTTTCTTAGACAAAGTTTATTTTTGGATCTTGACAGGAGAAGAAGGGACAGGAGCCAGAGACACCGAAGATCACCCGCACTGTTGACTTTTTTAAACCAAAAATTTGTACTTTGCTTTGAGGGCGTAGAGCTGAACGAGTAATTATGGATCTGGTAAGTTGAATTTTTTAAAAACTGGCTTCCGGATGATTCACTGATATGTCATTGATAGTGGGAGAGGTATAAGCAAGGGCTTCCGGGCGTCTGCTTTGCGCTTGAATTTACCCGAGTATTTAAAAAAAAGTAGTTTTTAAAAATTTTAAATCAGATTGTGCCTCGCCTACGCGGTCGCTAAAGCCCTTTTTTAGTTTTCTAACTTGTGATTGGTTCGTTTTGTGTCCTACCTCTCACCCCTGAACAAGATTTGAATTCTTGATAATTGGGATAAAAAAAAGGGTTGAGATCAAATGAGTCTCCATGCTCAGGATGCTGGTCGCCATTTGCCTCTCCGCCCATTTTAAGTCACTTGGAATCTTGTTACTTGACCAGGTACACAAGCGGGTAGGATGGTGGGCAGCTAATTTGAGGATATCCTCATTGGGGGCTTAAGTGTAAGCTCTGAATTCTGAAAATTTGACAGAAATCAGAAAGTTGAAAAAACTTACCCCTCACCACAATGACGAAAAAGCTTTGAAAAATGTTTGATATTTTTTATCAGATTTCTCTGGTTTGAAATTTTGGAATATTTTACCGGGTTTTGAGTATTTCCTCAGAGTCGTTTACGTACCCTTAAGGGCGCGACTCTCCTGTCACAGAGTCAGTAGGTAGACATGGAGAAGATGGTCCTTTGTGAGTGTAATGGGCCTATGAACATTAAAATATGGGATTTCATGAACCTTGGAAGATGAGGGAAGGGATACGGAGAGAAAGCACTTTTAAACCGGTTTTCGTGTCTTTGAAAAAAGAATCTTCCACGCAATTAGACTTTGGGCCAAACCCCCTTTTAATTTTCTAAAAAACTACTCATTTCGTTTGGGATCTTCCTGTTGGAGATATTAGGTTCCAGTAGACAGACACCCCACTTTTTTTTTTATACAAACTTAAAGAGTTCAAGGGGCAAGATTCCTGAAGGGGTAAAAAGTATCATTAGAAGTTGAAATGACCCCGAGGCGCACAACTCTGGATGAAATAAGGCAGTAATTTTGATTTTCAAAATCTCCCGTAACAACTCATTATGACATTCTTCGTCTGCGCCATCTTCATGCTTGAGACCCAGCGGCTCATCTCCGCCTGCCATTTCATTAAGGGTCTCCTCACCTGTCAATTTGGAAATCCTTGAATGCGACTAATTGCGATTCTCCTGCGAAATCAACTTTGAATGTCCTCAGGAGGGGAGGGATGAAATGAGAATTACAGATTTAAAAAAAAATTTGGAAAAAATTCATTCTTTCGAAAATGATCTAAAGCTCAAAAATTAACTTTGTGCCATTATTTACGAATAAACAGGTTGAAATACTTCAGAGGTAAACAATCACATCCCACTTAAATGTCAGGCTTGAACATGATCTTGTCCTTTTTCCTTGAAAATTCTAAAATCACTGTTTACAGTATCTTCTCCGAGCTCTGTTTTCTTCTCACCACATTTTAAAAATGGGTGGTCCCGCTTTACTTGAAAACGTTTACCACCCAGAGGCAGTGAACTTTTTTGAAATTAAGGGAGAGCGATGACCTTGAAGAGCCCAAGTGTCACCAATTTGACCACAATGGACACCAATTTGGGAGTGACCGTCAAGCAATTGTTTTGATTGGCTTGCGACCATCAAAAGCAATTGTTCTGATTGGCTCGCCGAGTTTGAATTTGAATTGGTCTCATTGTTCCTGTTCATTGCGCGTCCGAGGCCCACCGCCTACATTACCATGGCCCCACCGTTGGCACGTCGCCACTTGCCTCCTCGTCTACCTCTTCCTTCAGGAATGTCGTGAGTGACTCTAGGGCAAAATCGAAGAGGTCGACCACGCCCAGGGTCTCTTTCACGAGTCACGCCAAAATCCATCCCTTCCTTCGTCCACGACCGTGGGCCACCGTCAACCCACCTTACACAACTTTTTTACCTAGGCAAAGTTACGGTGACGCTCCAATATAAATCATATATCCAAAATCAAACCTCCACTTCAAAATTCTCGTTGAAAGATGAAGTGGGAGGGTCACAACTTATCAACAATTTCTTGTTCCCAGAAAAGATGCACGAGGGCCAAGGCGTTCGTCGATCATTTGAATCCAAAGCGCGGAAATCGTCCACATCAAAATGTCACGTCTTTGTGAATCCCTTCTTTTGCGTCTTGGCTTAGGAGATGGTGGGCGTCACGACGGGCCCACCGTGAGGATGCATCAAAATGAGATCACTTTAATCGAGAACTTAATGTGTAATTTGGGAATCAAAAATGCTGTGGCTAGATGTTTTTTTCATGGCTGTTCTAGTAGCATGTTTGGAGGGATTTTTGAGAAGGTGATTGGTGGAGTGACATGGGAGAGAGGGCCCGTGACATGACGTGACATGCTCACGACATTTGAGAATCGAGAAGTGCTTTGGAATTAAAATCACGTCTTGGCTTAGGAGATGGTGGGCGTCACGACGGGCCCACCGTGAGGATGCATCAAAATGAGATCACTTTAATCGAGAACTTAATATGTAATTTGGGAATCAAAAATGCTGGGGTTAGATGTTTTTTTCCTGGCTGTTCTAGTAGCATGTTTGAAGGGATTTTTGAGAAGGTGATTGGTGGAGTGACATGGGAGAGAGGGCCCGTGACATGACGTGACATGCTCACGACATTTGAGAATCGAGAAGTGCTTTGGAATTAAAATCACCAAAAACCGCCCACTTGTAGGCCTTGGAAATGGATACTGTACCTGGAAATTTACTTGAACAAAACGAAGTTAGGCGAAAGCTAGCAAGGATAAAATGCTTCATTTCGCTTTGACACTACTAGGTGCCTTAAAGTGCAAGTTAGGATTGGGTTACAGGAGAATAACGAAAATGAACGAAAGAAAATTCGACCGATTCTGACACTTGCCCTGATGCCATATGTCTTTGTTTCGCTGCGAAAACGAATCTCACGCGTTTTCCCATTAATTGAAGCTGAAGGGATTTTTCCTTTGCTGGACTTCAACCCCTTCCCTACACTTTCGTATTTACAAATGTCCAGCTCTGGAGGCCTAGCGGAAGCCTAACAAAGGAAAGAAAAAAGTTAGAGGTCTAATTTCGTTAGTTGATTGATTGTTCTTGTCCATTTTCAAAGGCAGAAGGGTTGGGAAAAGATCAAATTTACGAGAAAATGATGCAAGACGGAGAAAAGACGCTTTTACCTAGTTTTCGGGGGAGAAAAGGGTGATAGAAGGGGTTGTTGATTCCATTATTCAGAAACTTTAGTGCACTTGAGGGCTCAAATGAGGCTCATTGAAAATAATATTGACTAATATCAGAGGTATACTGATCATTTTTCGAATTTCGAATATAGAAAAATTGTTCCTTAAAATTTTTTAGAAAATATGAAAAATCAAATAAAGTGTTTTTAAGCGTCTTAAAGGCCTTAAAGCTCACGAACGTTTGGTTTTGAAACTAAAAATTGGTAATTTGTATCGTGTTCCAGCACTCGCAGCGTTGTAGCTATGTATCGATAAATTCTCAAATGCCTGTCAATCACTTTAAAAGTTTTCTTGATACTTTTTTGTTTGGTAAAAGTGGCTGGAGCAGTAGATCCATTAGAGATCGACAAACTTAAAATTCAGTAGCGAAAAGGGAATGTTTTCGTCGAAGGAAGAAAGTGAAAAGGCCCAAAATTTGAATTGGTGATTTTCCAGCGAAATACGCTTTTATCACTGTCTCTGCCTATCTCTACGAGGGTTGCACTTTCACCAGGATGCTTTCACCAACAAAAAAAAAACGAGGCAAAAGGTTTATCTTGATGTCATTTTTCATATGGGAAGATTACCTCCTCTTCATATTTTGTAATTACGCTTCTGTATATCTTCCACCTGAAACACAAAGCCAGGGAGGGTCATTTTTATCGAGATTGATGAGCATTTGGGGAAAAGAGAAAGTTTTTTGGTCCAGGAGAAATGAAAGTTAATCTTGTCCAGAAGTATTGAACAAATCTCGGAGGCCCGTAGTTCGGTTCCGGGATTCAAAAGTTGCGCTTG
>VYYI01001260.1:0-20793 GCA_021029175.1 Bilobella aurantiaca
GATTGTATTATTACAGTAATGCTGCTGTGTTGTGTTTTGAAATTTAACAAATTTCAGGGTTTTTGATATTCATATATATAATATCATGTATAATATTTAATGTTTTTAATTTCATGTGAAGCCAATTGTAGATCTAACTTTTTTCGAATATATTAAGTCATATGAGAGTAATGTCACTTATGTTCAACATACTGAAATCAAAAATGTAAATGTCTGTCCCAGCTAAGCCCATGTATGCACAACGTTCTCAAAATATGTTATGTAAATGTAGGAACATGTATTCAAATGAGCAGCGGCTGGGAAAGCATGTTATGACAAAAGACCTAATCTGACACATTTTTATGTGTTATTCGGCGAGAGACTCGCCCTACTCCTGACATGATTTCCCGTCTCCAGGCCGGAAATTCATGTGTTCCTAGATACGGGAGTTGATCCTTTAGTAAATTGGGCCCCAGCGGAATGTATGGAAGCATCGTGCGCGGAAGTGGTGTTTATTTCCTGATGGAATGAGGGACTGTCAAAAGCTCAAGGGATTTCTCTTATCTGAATATTCAGAGTCAGACCGCATTCCCTCCACCCAAAATCCCCTGTCTATCAACCTATCAAAACAAGATTTCAAAATTCCCTCCCAAAAACATATTCAGGGACTGATGAGGCGGTGAGTGAGGCATTCGGACTCGAAAATTTGATCTCACTGGATTCTAATTAAAATTAATCATGGGTCCTACATAGCGAACATGCCACTTCAATCAGGCCGCCAATTTGTGTCAAACGATATGCAGCTCCACGCTTCTCGTTTATTATATACGGATTCCACGAATCAGAAAATTATCTCTCCCGCGCTCACTAATTAGTTTCATCCTACTAACGAATTTATAGAGCTTCTAGTCCGCAGAATTAAAAATACTTATATTTGACGTCATTAGTAAATCAAGATACTAGAAGTCGTCGAATCGATAAATTTTAGAAGCAGAAATGCTAGTATAGAAATTTTGCTCTACACTTTGGTTGTGCAAATTGTGGTGGTTGGTAGATACCGAAGTATTTGATTAACCAGTCAAAATTGTAACTAGAATATGAATTAGTTTAAAAAAAAAGCAGTATTGGTGTAAACAGTATTTAAATATAAATGAATAGTTTTGCGTAAAGGATGATATTGAGTAATTTTAAAATAATATTTTACTGTAATTGTGCTAATGATTTTAATTTGTTTTTATATATATTGAATTTATAGGCCATGACAATGTTGTCCAAAAGGTGTGATAACTTTTAAATTAAACTATTTTCAAGGTAACGTAATATAAGATTTGATTATATATACAAATTTTATTTTGAAATTGAAGCAAGTTGAAAAATGTATTTTTAATTATAATATTCTACAATTCTGCTCTTAAGCTAAACTTGACAGTTATACTGTTGACAATGGAAAATTGGAAAGAGGTACAAAAAAAAACTTACCTTGAATATTGCTACATAGGGCAAATGCATGAAGCAGCAGCGCTAGTAATTGAGAGTAGGGATACATTTTCACTCTTATCTACATAAATGTTCGTTTAAAAAAAAGTGTCAGTAGAATTTTTGTCGAAGGATTTTATTGGGACTTTTTTGAATTGCCGGCGTGTCGCACGTAACAAATTACAAGACGCGCTTGTGCTTCGAATGCCGTAGCGTTGAACTCAAGTTTTTTCTAAGAATCTAAAGCTTAGGAATTTGTTTTGTCCAGTTTTGGGCTTCAAAACTTTGTCAAGTGACTATTCAACAACACTGCTCTAGATTTTGTACGGGAGGCGCTATTGTGCTAGATTTCGATCTACGGCTCTGCAGTTTCTTTGGCAGAACTTGTCAGGCTCAGGCTTTCTCCTCGAATGATCCTACTTTCACTTTTGTACTGGAAAAAATACGCTGGAGAAAGTAGTGGAGTCTGTGGCCCCTGTAAGGTACTTGAAAAGCCTGAATCCGATTCAGGGAGCGAGAAGGGCCCTTAGAGCAGGGCTCATTAAAACCAAAGGCCTTCATTATAATCGGAGAAGATGTGCGGGCTTTTTCAAAATTTCTCACCATCCTAGAAGATATGAAGAGTGGCGGAAGATACATTTCATCACCAAATCTCATTATCTTCTGCCACTCGAGCCCGTTCCCACGCGAAATTTAGGCTCAAGTTTCCTTCAAGTGTCACCCGCCTGCATTATTTATGGTCCTCTTATTAGCAAATACACAAAATCTCGGCCCTAGCTCAGTGCGTTTGCTAAGGCCTGCTTTAAATTGTCGGGCCAACGCAGACAAATGGGTCACAAAATTTCATCCAATTTATATTTTTGATACAAAAGAAGCTGAAAAATTGGGGTGAGCTGCAACGGCAGGCTCGTAAAAATGTGCCATCATTGAAACATATGAGATCCATTTCAGATTAGGTTTTGCTGATGGTTTTGTTTTGTTTCGATTTGGTGACATTGCAATAAAATAAATTTTTCTTTACATTTAACAGTGTTATTAGCCGTTAAAATAGAAATTTTTGTATGTGTGCATAAGCATGTGCATATAGTGCAAGAAACTAACAAATAACTAACCAACTGGTTGTTGTATTACACATAAAATTACAGTTGAAGAAGCCGTTTTTAATTATAATTTATTAACAACTGTATTTAAGTATGATTACTCCCATTTCTTACCAAAATTTTTTGCACGATGAGTAATGTACTGTATACTTTGCATGTCTTATTTGTATACACAAGTTATGCAAATACTCTGGATTTTATGAATTTCGCATTGTGCTTGTCTCGACGCCATGCGGTACATTAGTCACATACTTTTCAACAAAATTTTGTTTTGGTCGAGTGTAATAAATCATTGCAAACTTGGAAAATTTGCAAAACAAGTTTTGTAGAGTTTAAGTCGCCGGCAGAGGTGCACAGCGGGAGAGTAAGTATTAAAGTTTGCAAAAGAAGTCTATTTTAGGAAATAAGACGTGCAAGTTTGTTGCTTTTGTAGTAATTTGTTAAAGCAAAGAAATGCAAAAAAATATCCTCAATTTGGAAAGGCAGGCTGTGAAGAGTAAGTATAAAAAATTCCACGGCCCATGACAAGGATAGAGCATTCATGGAATTTTCTAAGGGCAAATTTCTGGTCGCAGAATCGATAGTAGTAAAAACGGGCACATTCTAGTTTTGCATTATAATAGAATTGAATTGCGAGCTTTGCCTCGGCCTGTCAAGTAGGATTTTGAAGTGGATTGGAGCAAAAGGCATTTGAGAAGGGAAAGCGCGCTTGAAAACTTCAAAAGCAGATGACGAGTGCCATAGGAGCCCACGTCCTCGTCAGCCAAATTTCTAAAATTTCAAGTACAATTTCGAATGGCGATCGAGAACAGCTATTTTCCTTTTTCCGTTTTTTTTTGAAAAAGTGCTAAATTCCAGTGGTTCGAGTGTAGGTCTTGAAAATGTCATCTTGGTAATAGCTTTCTTGCTTTAACCATTTTCCTTCAAAGGAATTTTGTCGCAATGAATCCTACACTTCTTTCATGCGACGCGATTTAGAGCAAAGCATCTTACGTTCGATATAAAAAATTCTAAAACCAATATTTAGCATTCACATTTTGATGTTTAATTTATGATTGAATTAATATTTTGATAAGTTGAATACTATCATGATATTTAACGTTAATTTTTTAATAAAATTAAACAATTAATACTTAAATTGCCATGACCTATTGCTGCAAGCAAGTCGGTTCGATAACGAAAAACACAAGAAAGTGTTGCTTTGAATTTTTTTAAGTAATTTTCTTCTTGAATACTGAAGATAAAAATAAAAATATAAATAAAAATATTCAAAAATTCAAAAAATTTATAGGAAGAAATAGCTTTATGACAAAGAAAGACTTGCTGAAATTTGGAAATAGGAAGCATTTTTACCGTTTTTAATAGTTTTCTAAATTATTTCAACTTTTTACCGTCAATTACATTAAATTGTTGCCATATCTATTGAAGAACCTAAAGCAAATCAAAAATAAAATACTTATCCATCACTCCTAAAAATATTAATCAATATTTTTTGTTTTAAGTGTATTATACCGCTATAATTTGAAACCAATTCCATTCGTAAGAAAGTAAAAACTTTTCTAGAAATACAAATTAGAGACAAACAAGAGATTGTTTTCGAACTTAGCGTATACTGCAGAACGCGACGACAGAACAGTCAGCATGAAACAAATTGCTACACTGTTTCATCAAGGGGCGGGGTAAAACTATTTGGTGGGTTAATTAAAGTTTGGGCAGTGTGAGACTGCCTTATCCCTTCAAAAGTAATTGTCTCTCGCTGAGAGGAAGGGTATTATTAGGGGTACATGATAAGCTCTAATGGAATCCAAGGGAGTTTAAATTTCCCGCTTCTCCTAGGTCCCTGTAACAGCCTAGTGCTGTCCCTGGGATCATTTATGAGGCATATTATATTTATGACTAACTGAAAATCAGGACTTGAGCTTCAGCACGTGACTGAAATTTCAAAGGAGGCCCTTCGCTCGCCCTTTGGACCCGCGTCCAGCACTCCTCCATTTCTCAAAGGGTCCTGCATTAGGTAGGTTGTAGTGCAAGTGAAAGTCGTTTCCCCTGATTTTGAATTCTCCCGCCGTGCGTGCTTGCTAAAAGTAGAGTGGTGTGGGAACGAGGAGACTTTAGACAGAAGAGCATTATTTCATGACTCCATTTTGAATTTACGCGGCACTTGGACCCTGTTCCCTGGGAAGTGATTCGTGATAACAGGATTTTGAATCCGAGGAGTTTGGCGGGAGAGAAATTCAAAATTGAATGTGTTAGCTAATTAATCACTACGAAGTCGACTATTCACACCTCATTGACTCAGATCAATCTTCATTAGGAAGGAAGTGAAGCGAAAATGCAGGATTTAGGTTTCTTCAAGGGCTTCTAGAAGCCACAAGCCGTCAAAATTCTAGCTTACAAATTTAGCTTTAGCTTCATTTTCAACGTTGGTGGTACTTCTCAAGTACATCCGTTAGCAAACACATTTCAATATAAATTGTAGCAAACATTGTTTTCAAAATGTTGTTTGCGCACAATAGTAGAACGTCGAGTATTAAAACCATATGCAAAAGTGATCGAGAGAGTCGATAATGGCATAGCAAACAACAAGTTTATTTAATCGAAGCACATTTTATAAACTAGCTAAAAAGAATAAGCTAAAACTGAAGTACCCTTCCAAGGGCCTTGTCTAGCTCATAGTCAAGAATTTTCAATATGTCTTGTCTGGACACAGTTTAATATTTTTTTATTATTTAAATTTACTTTTCATTTGCTAAAACTATTTTTAATTTGTTAACTGGAATTAACAACTAAATTGATTGCCCTGTATGAATGGTGTACTATGCGATACTATTCTTACAAAATTAGTCAATTCTTCAATTTTAACGACTATAAACGACTATACATTTTGGAATAAACGGATTCTTTGAAAATAATTCAAAACCTTTATTTAAAAAATTTAGTCATGATTTTTAACTGACTTTTCATGATTCTTGCATACTAAAAATATAGATTCAACCTGAAGGAAAAAATTGAAACAAAAATTTTGAAAATATAAGTTTCAACATGTTGATTTGTGTATTTGCATCTGCACGTTCAATTTTTATAAAGGAAAAATGGTAACGGCCTTCTAGCAAAATGTACTTAAAAAAGTTTTGTCAAGGCAAATAGTCCAAAACTTTGTGTTTGAGAGGGGCATCATTAAAACTCAGTGCCGACTCTGACTTAAATTCTTGCTTTACTAACAAAAGTTTCCATTTTGAGGAAGACGTAAAATGTAGGTTTGGATGTGTAAGTTTTGAAAGATTGAAAGTTTGGCGGGCTTTTGTCCATATGAGAGAGTGGCCCAGGTGTGGTTGACACTCCCCTTCAATAGAAAGGGAGCAGAGCCATTCATTAGAGATCTCGACGCAGCCTCTCTCACGATATAAGCACCGACTCCAAGAGTAATGGCCCTTTTTACGACTCACTCCAAATTATGGAACTTAGACGCTCTCAAATAACGTTTTTATGGACGAAATTCTACAGGAGAGCGTGAGCAGATGGCGGGATTGACTGGCAAAATTCAAACATTCGGCATACTCAACGTCCTCAAAAAATATTGCACATAACGACTTTTAACTGGCAGGAATGTGAATTTCGAACAAGGGCTCTGATTGGCTCGTAAAACGGGATTCAGAGGAGTAAGTGCGATTAGCGTCTAAGTGAATTTCTCGTCTTACAAGGAAAAAGCCTTTCTTCAAACATAGATGCATTCCTACTCATAGTAAAAAAAAAGGTAAAGAAGCGTTGTTTGACATTCCCGCAAAGCGGATGGTCAACATGAAAGGAGAGGGTATGGATGTGGTAGGCATAAGGACTCATTAGCATAGATATTGTTATCTATGCAAATGAGGGTAGTCTTCGAAATTCTGAAAAAGAACTGTTGGGAAACCTATCGGAAAATTTCCATATCCTCTGTCTGATTTCCTACTCATAGTCAATTTGAAATGAGAGCAACTCGCCTGAATATAGTACTGTGTTACCTGTACATTGCGACATTTAAATTCTCGTAAAAGTGCGTAAATAGTAAATTATTATTCATATAATCAATCGTTTGTTTGTAGTAAGGTATTATCAACACAAGTTATAGGTTACACAGCTTTTTTTGAATAGTAATAATACAGTAAAAAATAAACAATTATTAGCAAATGCACAATGATTCGAGCAACTATTTTAAACTAATGTTACGTATTAAAGTTCTATACAAACATCAATTGGAATCAAAATACCAACAAATCCCATACATTAACGTAGTACAAATTAGCGCAGTTGCAACGCTCACCACCAAACTATCACCCTATCATATAAGATATACTTAAACCAATTTTAGAATTGACATTTAGATGAACCATTTTTCTTAAATATATCTCTCAAATAAAAAAAATACACTTTGACAATCAATAAATAGTGCTGATACCCTGAGTCTATATTTGATAACTGCATTTTCCTAAGCAAAGCCTTCGTCGAATTTGCTAGTATTTTGGGACTTTCGATAATTAATGAAATAGTTAGTTGATACTAAATTAATTATTTACAAGATTCTGGATTTTTAGAAATCAAAACAAGCTTTCTATTTTGCATTTTATATGTTTGTAAAATAGTAATTATAAAAAGCAGATCACTTCAAAAGACAAATTTTTGCAAAAATATTCATTGCCGGTTGTCATTCTCACATTTGATTTAAGTGCTCTTTCTTATAACTTCACAACATTTTTGTGGAAAGAAAATGTTAGAACAAGTATATTTCGGAAGGCATTCTGTCACGTATTGACACTTGAGCCTTCAGAAAGGGCTGATGGAGCGTATTTCTTTGTGAAGCAGAGAGAAGGAAAACAAAACGCAAAAGTTTTTTTTTTGAAGAATCACTTCTTTGTCGGCCCCATTGCGGAAGCGTTTCCAAGGCTCTCGAACCGAAAGCATAGGGAAAACTTTTGTGGCAAGAGTTAAAAGATGCGTGTATTTGAGCCCTTTTCTTTACCCGCTTTTTCTGCCCCAAATTTTCAGGCGGAAATGCCTCTCTTGGGACCATTTTCGCCAACTGATTCAACCTCGTGTCCTACGTGCACGACCAATCTCACCAACTTTCTTTTGAATTATGGGCAGGAGATTATGAGCCTACGAGAAAGGAGGGGGAAGAAGGAAGTGTGGGAATTTATTGATTAGCTTCCCACTCTATGACCATCATATCTCAATCACCCCTCCTAAATGAGCCCGCCAAAAAACTTTGGTGCGAGAAATGAGACCCTTGTAAGGGCCTCTTCAAGGGAAATTGAAGTTGTGATAAGAGAGGAGGATTCAATGGAGATTAATAACCGTTCGGACGGAATGGGATGGAGGAAAGATAACCTAAATTTAGTGCCATTAGTCACTCGAAATGATCTTCCGGCAAAGGAGGCCGCTAATGCGATTTTTGAATTTTCAATTTCTCGCGCCTTCCCATTGGATTAAAATAGGCGGGAAGGCGGAAGAGAGAAAATTTCAAAATTCAATAACACTTATTGAAGAAACAAGTACAGTATTGGAGGAGGCGTTTATAGCTGCACTTCTGAGCTTGAGGATATCCTCAATGCACAACACCTCAAAACTTCTTATGGAAATAATAGTTTTTTATACTAAAGATTTACTTCTTATATTTAGTTAGACTGATATGATCGTTTGTTATTTTCAATTTCTAAAATTGTGTTTCTCTGACTAGTTTACGTCTGTACCTTAGGATTAGGCTGGGCAATTGGAGAATATGAAAATGAGACGTTGATGTTCAGAGAGGCTTGAAATTCACTGTGAAACCTCTACTCACCTAGGTACAGTAATCTTGAAACGTACTTGTGACATTCGTGGGGTTTTCAATTTGTCTTTGCGCTTAAGGTCCGTGAAATAGTGGAATGTTAGTGATGAATATTGCAAATGAGCTTCTTTCCGGTTAAAGGTCAAACTTCCATTTTAGAGAAAACTTGAAAGAAGTTGCCATTTTTTGTAGTTGGCGGAGTTGGTCTAATGGTTAAGAGCTTCTGCCTCCATCTACTCGCCACCCTGAGAACATGGGTTCGAATCCCCGATCAGCCCCCCAAGAATTCCTTGTTATTGGTTTTATTCGTTTTTTTTTATGCTCTTTGACATTCGCCTATGGATTGGTCAATGTTTGCGTGTGCTAGTGAGTAGGGTATCAGCCTGTTAGTAGTATGTGAAGTCCTGAGATCTGAACCAAATGGAGTTTCTGCTTGGCAATGTACGTGGGGTTTACCACCGAAGAGCTGAAAACCACCTTACGCGTACCCACCTATGTTCAGCTTCGACGACCGCAACTTTTCGCACTTCCACGCACTACTACCACACCACCACTCTTAGGCTGTGCTGGAACCGTGGGATATCAAACCAATAGCGTGTTGGTAGAGCCTCTTGGAGTATAAGAGGCACCGTAGTGTCGTGGTAACACGAGCCGCCTCACTTTTTGCTTGGCACGGGATCGAATCCCGGTTCGCCCCTTTTTTTCCACAACCCTTTAGCACCTACCCAAGCTAGGAAGAGTCTCCTAGTCCCCCAGACTACCGGCCGTGGGTGGTTTGCACCCTATGGAATTGTCATGCTTCTGACAGTGTATCACCGTACCAACGACAGCTAGGTTGGATAGCCATAAGAAAATTGTTGGCTTATAATTACCCGTTAGATTTTCCAATAGTCTCGAGATGATTCTGAAGACTACTTATATTGGCGTGGAATTACCTGCGATTATTATACACAACCTTACTGTCCTCCTTGTGTGGAGTTGGTCTGGAAAGGAACGGAAGGTTATGAATAGTCTGTTTTGCTAACTTAATAACAGCATTTGTGCAATGAGGCCTTTGTACCACATCTCTGCCCTTCCGCTTTGTGCCAATGGATTTTTTGATTTTGTAGGAAAGTTTGTAATAGTTGTCACGTTTCAATACCAAAACAAGTGATTGAAGGGAATATAAATATAAAATAGATGAGAAAGGCAGACAAAACATTTGTGTGAAATCCGAGTTTTCTAGGCATTTGTCTTTTGTACTGAAGTCGGGATGCATTGCGCAAGATGACATCGGCTTTGTCTGGATAGAGTCTATTATAATGCATTGACCATAGGTCAATTATTCCAAAACTCACAAGCCATTGCATTTTAGTGTAAAATGCAGTAGGAAATTCAGTAGAAAACGCAACACCAGTTAATACATGAAACTTAGCTTCTTCTCCCTTGTGAAACTCTATTTTGTCAGCACCACTCTTATCCTCTAACTTCGCGAATGCTATGAAACCATCAACTTCATTTTGGTAGCCGATATATGCCGTGCCGTCACACCATTTAGTTGCATTGTAGAAGAAATTTGGCCACGGCATCAATGGAGCACGCCCAATAAGTGATTTTTTGAATACTTTGACAGTATTGCTTTTTGGTAAGATTCTCGTCCAATCAACGTCGTAGAATTGATCAGTGAACTTCATGTGTGGTTCCAATGGGCACTGTAGCGGCCGTATATGTGGAAATTTTTTGTCCATTTTGAATTCATTTAAAATTTCAATTCCACGTATTCTAGCTGCGTCACACAAGTCGGCCCAAACAAAAAATGTCAAATTGGACTCTTGCTCTATAAGTGACCAGAAGCCAAGCCCATCCGTAGTTAGGGAAAGTGACAGATACTTATTCTGCGTAAATAGTACAAAGTTCGATAGTTCACTAAATAGTGTAAATGTACGTTTAGACGGAATGCCTGTGGTTAAGTCAGTAGTTAAAATCCCCCGATAACCATTTGTTAGTACAACGCACATTGTAACCCAAACGATAAATTTTGTGCTCACGACTAGTTCAAATATTGTACCCTTTACCTTTGTTGTAAATATTGTGCCGACCTCCAGTAGAATCGCGGAATTGTACAAAATGTAGTTAAAACATATGTTCGATAGCTGCACAATTGTAAGATTCTCGCGGACAATAAAATACAACAGTAAAACTAGAGGCTGAACAACAACTAAACATATTACAACCGAAAACCACGACCACATATCAAAAGGATGGAAGTAAATTTCAAAGGATAGTATCTTGTGGACACCATCGCATGTTGCAAAATTGATACTTTTACTACCTGTTACAACCACACTAAGCAGTGGATAGTCTGAACTTACATTTTTATTTATATCCCCGCCAAATGTATCGTAATCAAATGTCTTGATCCACAGAATAACTTTTAGCGAACCAAGTTTCTTCGCACTACTATTTATAACAAAATTAGCTTCCCAAGGGTATATCGCCATCCCTTCAAGCAACAGCAGCCATATGTAATCTAGTATATATGCTTCATTTTCGTAACTTAAACTTCCCATTTGCACTGAAACGTCCCGTTTCGGAAAATAGGACACTAAAGCCTTATTCATTTTGAAAGGATTATAGATGAATTTTGAAATTTGGGATGAAATTGAGGCATTATATTGACGTTGACGTTGAGCAAGCCTTTTCAAATTGAAAATTGCACCTGAATATTCAAGTTGGTTTACAGATTCCCAAAAACCAATAAAATTTGACGGAGTACAGTTCTTGTGTACAAATTCATGATTATGGGTGCTATACAAGAATATAGTTTTATCAATTAAGTTGTTGGCATTAAGCCTCAATACAAATTTTCTCATCAACCTGGCATAAGTAGAGGCTAACAAATTGAGGTTACTCACTAAAAACCTACTAAGTTTCTTAGTTACTAATATAACCTGGGTCGAATACAAAGACTGGGGTAAGCTGATTTTAGCTGCCGTTGAGAATACACTTTCTACATACAGTGAAAACATGGCAGACAACCATGGTTCTAGTTGCAAGTCAATGGGCGTTTTGGATGAATTGTATATCTCTTCTAGGTGAGATAGTATTGATTCAGGATAAAATATGATAAATGTGAGTGCAATGGTTTGGAGGCTGTTTGAATACTTTCGAACTGAATTTAAGGACAACTTTTTGTTATAATTTATTATGGGCGGCGTATTGCCTCCGGTATACTTTTGAACAAATCGCATGCTGTGGTTCGAGAAGTATACTGGAACGTTGCTTGAAAAATTGATGTCGTAAAAATCAGAGTGACCAGAATGAAAAATAATGTTTTTCGAATTGAATACGTTACCAATTTCATTTAGCTCATTTAGCGTAGCCGAGGAAGTCGGAGAATGTACAACTACTGACATTAATAATGTGCGCTTAATACTTTTAGTAATCTTTTAATCTACACAGTAAATGGGAACAATCGCAAGGTGACACTAGTATACTCTTTGGTAAAAATTGCGCTAACTGATCAAATCTAACTGATACTTTTACTGAGAGAGATCGCTCATACAGGGCAGCAACTGCTTGTATTTTGATGTCTCCTTTTGAATTGGTACAAGTGAAATCAATACCATGGCATTAAAGTATTTATTGAGAACATTGGTTGTGGTTCAAAATTTTCTAGCCTCAAGCACTATGCCAAATGAGTTAGTTTTAAAATTTTAATTATTAGTCACGCATTGGGAATTTTTATATTCCTTTATATACTTCAATCTTATAGAAACACTAAAGCTATATCTAATGTTTTTAAACAACCCTAAAATCAAGAAGTGGCGGTACAGCTTAACACTATAGTTTAATTTAGAAAAAAGTATAAAATAAGGTGTAGAAGTAAAATAGTCACTGTAAATGGGTAATAGAGGGTGCGTTTTTAAAAACATAAAATGTCAACAATATAAAAAAAAAAAATTTTATACAGTTAATATAAGTCTTGATTATACAAAGCTTCATATATAAATTTTAAACAACCGTTCAATCAGATGAAGAAAAGAAAATTAAGCGTAAAGTTAAATAACGTGATTTTTTTAAATGCAGAAACAGCAATACATGAAAAAACAAATTTCATTGTGCAATCGGTTATCCGTTCCGATCGTGATTGAGGATTGCCTCAAGATTAGAGGGGCGAGGAACGCGTCAAAAATGAAAAGGCAAAAGATCATTTTCACAATTTTCACTTTCTTTATTATTCAGTCCAAGAGTTTTGTTACCGAAAAGTTTTGAAGTATAAACTCAAAAGATATTAGACAATGGAGAAAGTCTTCCTATCTCACCCGCATTCTCTCTAATCCATTTTCTCGACCTCCATCCTTCCTCACTTCCAAATTGATCTACACAAACTTGTTGAATAATGCATTGTCTTTTTAGTTTTAATGGGCATGAAGTGTGTTTTGCCTCCAAGATTTCGCGATGTCACTTTTCCAGCTGCACGTTCCCCTCACTTTCACTTTTAACTTTCTCTTCACGTCTCGACTTATTGAAAGAGAGCAAATCCCTAACGCTCTTGGACGGCTGATTCCTCCAATCCTGTTGTTTCTGGGAAAACGCTTTTATCGACCCAACTAATCAAAATCAGAAGATCAAGTTCGGGGGCAGGGGAGGAGGATGGGTGAAGGGTGGGGAGTAGCAATTTTTTGGACAGGAAATGAGACAGCTTGATGCTTTCTTGCCCAAGACTGGACAGTGGCAAAGTGATAGGAAGCAGATGAAGGGCTTTTGTGGGTTTCTTTCTGATTTTTATTTGAAACCTGACAGTGGTATGATCAAAATTTATCTTGTGAGACAGGCAGTAAAACTGATTGGTATGTAATCTAAATTCAAATAATGTTGTAAAATGCTGTTTTAAATTAGAGATTGTAGAATTTCTTTTTTTCCTAACACTCAAAATTTTTTTTACTATTTCCACTAAAGGTTGTGTGTTAGCAATCTTTTTTATTGGTATAATTTTGTAATCAAATATTGCAGAATAGTAATTTTATACATTTTTTTGTCAAAAATTTTGAAAGACATTGGTAATAAATTGTGGTAAAACAGCCAATCAATAAGCAGAATTAGGAAAAAATAGAGAGGACATTAGATATTAGACATTTTTTAGAATAAAAAAAAGGATTCTTGGATGTTAAGGGAGCATCTTGAATCAACACAACTGTTTGTTTCTTTTGCAAAAGTCCAATCTTAGTGACATTTTGAGGCCAATGTGTGATTTCCAGAGGACGGGAGGCTCTTTAGTTATCAGGAACATTACAACTTTTGGTTGAATTTAACCATAGGGTTTTAGCTTGAAAAGTTATTGAGTTCAAATGGGTAATTTTTGGGTCAATGAAGGCCTTTGGGTCATTGGGACCATCATAACTTTTTCTTTCATGCAAAAGTAGCGTTTCACTTTGAAAGGTCAATTGAGGTCAAGGGGTCATTTTGGGTTAAAAGGGGGCTCTGTCATTTTAGGGTCAGGAGATCAATTTCGGGGTCAACAGGGGATTAGAGAGAAGTGTGATTCAATACAAATGTTGTTTCTTTTTATAAGTTTAACAAATTTTGCAGAGGTCATTTTTGAAGTTATCATAAAAGGAAATCTGTGACATTGATTTTTGACCTCTAAAGGATTCACTTTGACTAAAAAAAATAACTTGGTCTAGGCCGGATCTCAATGAACTTATATCTGCAACCAGATTTGAGATAAGTTGAGTAGTTCCTGAGATATAAACTCTTGAATCTTGAAATGTAGTAAATTATGCTACGGAAACGAAATTGACTTAATTGATTATTAGTGATTTGAATCAAATTTTCGTACACCCCATGAGCTTACTATATGAAAATGTAATTCATTATATGAAAAATTCGCTACTTGAATAAAAGTAAACTTGTTCCAGTGAGGTTTGTTTGCATGACAAAACACAACAAAACCCCTTTTTCAGATGAAGAAATTAGAAATGTTGAAAAATTTAGACTTGACGTACCACTATGTTATTTACTTCTTATTCTATAGGGAATAAGTTGTGAATACAGACCTCTCACATGATAGTTGTCAATTTCAGAATCTGTCAAACTTGCACAGTTGCAATTTATTACATTTTTCATAACATTAACCCCATTGGCAGAATGTTGAGTAAATGTGTACTGCTATCAATAATGTTAGATATATTTTGCAACACAAATTCTTGCAGTGCTACCTCAACAATTCTTGTTGACCCACAAAAATCACTTGTTTTTGAGTACCTGGAAGCCGATTTTAAACAGTGTTATAAAATATTGATATTTTTTACCGATAGCATGCCTAAGCTCAATTTCCCAATTTTATTTCCAAATTTGCTAATCCTTGTAAACAATTCTGGACCACAGTGGGAGGACAAGGAATTTAAAAAACTCACTCAAAAATTGCAATTGCATACTATTGCATCCTGGAAACCAAATTGCCTCGATGTTCTTCTGTATTTTCCAAAAGGGGATTACGAGGTAATGCTATTTCGTCGAGAATTTGAGTGGCTTACCCGATGCTCTCTAGTCCACATCGGTGTTTCTAAAATAGTATGTTACGGCAAATACTTATATGTCATTGCAGTTTATCATGAGAAAACAGCTGCCAAAGTGCGTCGGCTGGTCGGTTTAACCGAATTTTCAGAGCTACCGTCCTACGAAATTTACCTACGCAATTCTACTACGCTAGCTCGTTTGACTGCTAGTCAAGACCGACCTTGCGGGTATCAAGCAATACTTAACAATCCATCGAGTTTTCTTATAGAAAATTTCCATAATGTTTTGGATCTCATGCACAATCAAATTATAATGCGCAAATGCACTATTACCTATTTTATAAATCACTCGCAGTACAATTTACCATTGCTTGAAAGTGGAAATGGATCTTCGAAATATGTCGGAAACTATATTTCAGCCCGTCAGCTAGCAATTGTAATTGATGTTCTAAAATCCAATAGCAAATCTACTTTACCGCTTCAATTCAAATGCCGAAATAGTTATCCAATGAACACTGTTTGGGTGTCAGCTGACGCCTATCCTTCGGCAGGACCTATAAGTACTGTTTCAAGAATTGACTTTTATAGGATTTATACACGTCAAGCAACATACAATTTTGTTACTTGTGATGGTATAGAGAACTATATTTCGCTTCAAATTTTTCTGGAACCTTTTTCACGTGATACTTGGATTTTGACTTTTACGACTTTATCGCTCCTAACTATCTTAAACTGGATAATTTATTTTAAGAGAAATTTAATGAAAAGCGTTCTGCACATGTTAGAATTGATTCTCGGAGCAGGTATAGAGGCTGTAAATATTGTTTTAAATCGCTGTTCTTTTTTCATGATGTTGATACCGTTATATTTTGTTGCACTGATCATTGTTAACATATACAAGGGCATTGTTACGATGACGCTGACGCTGCCGCTACCAAGCTTGCGATTAGAAATGGTAGACGAAGCCATTGACAAGGGTTATGTACTTATGCTTCATGTTGTCGATGACTCCACTGACATACGAGGCAACGTAGCAAGAGCAAACAAATTGATATACCATCAAAATTTTAAGGAACGTGTATCTGAGTCCAGCAACTTTTATGCTAATTTAGTTCGAGGTAGAACAAGCGTCGGTTACAAAAATTCTACTATGTTTAGGAAGCTTACGAGGATAGAGAATGCAGTAAACCTTACAATAAGTCTGCATCTACAACCTGAGAAGTTTCTATTCGAGTGTAGCAAAACTGTGATGATGATTGAAGATATAGATTTAGAAGAAGAGTATGTTCGATTGAGAAAATGGCAGAATTCTACTGACAAGTCAAAAGAGCTGTACAAGGGTAAAGACAAGTTTATGACACATGCAATCATGTGGGCGATAGGTACTAACCAATGGGATCGTCAGGATAGCCTATATCGTCGGTTTACTTTTTTGATTCAATCGGGAGTTTTCGATACAGTTGGAAGAAACTGGACAAAGGAAGCGATTCTGCATAAAAATTTACAGAGAATGGAATCAGTTTCTGTGGAGAAACTGTCATTTGAACATAATTATATTATTTCAGCGTATATACTTCTCGCAATTTGTGTAGTCGTTTGCATGTTGGCGATTATTTGGGAATTGTTGTACAAAGGCAACTTGTATATGCATTTACTGCTTCTGTTTGATTGAACATCGATTGCAAATAACTAAATGCCAAATGTTCCAATTATACAGGCAAGGCAATACTTTTCGTGCCTTGGAATTTAAAGCAAATTTTTAGTTTTTGCGGGAGCAGAAATAGGTCGATTTTATGCTCATATCCGATTTGTTCATGGGGGAAGTGAAGAAGGTCTTTAGCACATGACTCTTATAAATTGTACTCGTATTTCATCCTGAAATGCAAACTATATAAATGTATAAATTTATAATTTGGAATTTTTTTGTTGTAATCTGTCAATGTAACAAATGTGATTTGACTAGGAAAATTGACCAGAACTCAAATTGTAAAAACATTTATTAATTTATCTTTATTTAACAAAAATTTTAGCTACACGAATTATATAGTATTAAAAAAATTACCTCGCTGTTTAAAAAATGCTGTGTGCTATAAAAGTGATGTCACTGAAACCATTAAATTTCCACAACACAATGCTCTTGAGTTTTATAGTGAAATCAAAATTGCTTCCGAGAACTTTTTACAATGTCTCATTGTGCAGAGAAAGCGAAATTTTTTCTGATGCTGTTAGTAAGCTTTATACAACAAGGCAAGAAATGATCTAAAAGTAACTGTACTAGTACTGCATGAAAAGCATCGAAATGTTACGCCATATTGTTAAATCACAATTTTCAAAAAAAATATTTTGTAGTAGCTACTTTTTTGCGTGAGCTCAAATTTAAGCAGGAAAGGATGTTGAAAGGTGCGTTTAGGAAGGGCTTGGATGGGTTAATTAAGTCCTTGGAAGAATGGAAGAAAGTTATTAAATTATTTTTGATTGCATCGCTCTTGTCTTTATTGAATTTGACTCCTGCGTTCTGATTTTGCAGAAGCGTGGGCGTGCTTTACTTTCATAAAAAGTGTCTTAATGAAATCAGTCTTAAGTTCATTTGAGGCTTTTGGTCGCTCATCTCTTCATTCATAAAAGTCTACACTTCCTTCCACTCTCATTTCGAAGAGTGAGATCATAAATTCTATTTTCTCTTTTTTCATTATTAGCGAGCAGAGCGCTGAAAGGTTTTGCATTGCAAATCTACCAGCATCCTGCTTAGAAAGTGGAAAAAAAGATGAAGGGTATTAAAAAAGTTTTAATAATATTAAGATTCGAGTTCCATCTGCCGCCCACCCGCAGTGCATCTCGACGTCAAATTATGCGAAGCAATAAGAGAAACTTAACCCTATTTTATACATTTACGCAGCTTTTGATCCGAGAAAATAATATCTTAGAAATGATCACGTAGCATTTAAAACAAATAAATTAAAAAAAAAAAACGAAATAGAATTGTGCCTAGTCCACATATTCAATGATTGTAATGAAGTTGCAGTTTAATGGTTCTCACTTAAATACTAGAAACTTAAACTTTTTCCACATGATTTACACTTGTCGTTGGATTTCAAAACACTCACGATTGTAATCGTCGTGCCTTTTTGCTATGCGTTGCAAATAAACTTAAAGCCGCAAACGCACTCTTAAACTAAATTGTCCTTCGGCAATACTCCTAAACCAAAGCTGACATATATGGATGTTTAAAAATGTCTCGAAAACATTTTTTACTTTACTTTACTTCTTGAAAAACAAATTGAAAGAGTCGAGAAGTGATCTTTGGATAATACAAATTACAAAAGCTAACCAAACAAGCAACACATAGTATAAAATTATCCAAAAATACTTCTGTAGTCGAACGCTAATGCTTGGATGTATCATAACATATCGATTATGAAGATGTGCGTAGATTGACGGTATGATTTTGCTAGATAAATGACCAATTTTAGTAAAGTCGCACTGCCCCCGCCTAGCCACCAACGTCGAATAACCACAGCAACTGCCATAAATGGGTTTAAACCTACTTCGATTAAATTTAAGTAAACTATTAAACATTAATATCAAATAAATCAGAACTTATTTACAAGTAATTGCTTAGTTTGCAAAATTTAGATACTTAAAATTAACTTAAACTTGGCTTAAAAGCGGGAGATCGGGGAGCGAAAGAGTGTATCGTGTCAACAAGACTAAAATTACATGAAACCTTATTTTCAGACAATTAATCGTTTTTGTTTACATTTAGCGAAAACCATAATCAACAAATCATTTTTTTTGAATCCCTAGGCTACTGTATTGCTTTTAATTTTGCATAGGATAGAATTGAACAAGAGCTCCTAATTGCATTAGCATTATTACGGGATTATTTTGTTGACTTATTTTTCAAGAAATTCGCATTAATTATTGTCAGCATCGATGACTTGTTAGTGCGCTTAACTGCAAGTTATGGATCAAGTGCGAAAGACTTACAATGTTGAACACATAAATCAACTCCTAATATGTCTAGGAAGCTAGTTTATTCCAACCCTGACAAAAATTTCAACANTGCGAAAGACTTACAATGTTGAACACATAAATCAACTCCTAATATGTCTAGGAAGCTAGTTTATTCCAACCCTGACAAAAATTTCAACACAGTGTTTGGACAATGCTGATTATATAAGTAATTATATATATTATAAGTAAGATGATGTTAGGTAGTTTTAGGACAAATATTGTCCAATAAGTACTTTTTCAGCCGATTGGAGAGGATTTCTTGCATATCTTATTGGTTAAATTATGTGTTTTATATTATCAAAAGAATTTTTCATAAGAATAAATTTGTGTAGATACAAATAGGCTTCTGGATTCCAGCACCCGAGTTTTCATCCGAAGTTTTGAAAACAGTGAAAATATTAAGAATAATTCAAAACGGACCTTCAAACCTAGAAATACTTCATTTACATTAACAGGTCTACAGATGCACCGAATCTCGATCTCGTAAAGTACTTTGTTTCAAATATTAGAATTAATAAATTCTTAAACAGTTTAAAATACCACCTATAGAAACGATGTGGCTGGTCCTGTATCACTGCAAGATGGAGATATTGTCGTATAGATATTGAATGTAATATATAGTTAATGTAATTGACAACATTAGCAAAGTGGTTGTAAATGGGGAATTGGCAACAGAAAGTGGTGAAATTTAAGAAAATGAATATTGGGGCTTAATCGAACAGTTGTGAAAGCCAACCCTTGTAAGAATCACAGGTGATAAACAAAATTATTCAAACAAAAAATTGTCATTAATTTTTAATTTGAAGTATTATTCGCTGAAAATTTTGATCAAAATTTTTTTCTTGCAGGGTTGAAGTCATTAGAGTTTAACTTTCCTTTTTGAAGATTTTGTTGAAGTTATTTTGCTTAAGTTGCCGCCTTTGGATACACTGTCACTATTTTTTATGTAAAGTACTTTAATGTTTTAGAAAAAAAAATTGTTTTAATTTCAAGATTTTTAGTAATGACAAGGACACATTTTCCTGTCTTTCTATGATGCATCTACACATTCTCTGGAGTTCACGGGAGTACACAATTTTAACATACTCTCAACCTCGAGGAATACATTCAAAAATATACTGTTACAGACATTGTAGCGTACTAACGCAAAAAATTTCTAAGAATAGCTTTATTGTTTCCAATTAACTACAAATGTAGAAGTCAGAAATTATTGAGGATTTTGGCGAATTTTGGCGAATGCGTTGTCTGAAATGTCTATTCAAATAAACAAGATGTTTAGACAAGAGTTTAGTCCGGGATAGGTATTGTATGCCTCATTGTATGCTAAATATTGTTTTGCAATTTGAATTAAATTCTGATAATAAGCTACTTAAACGAAACTCAAATTTAACGAGAGACGCTAAAGGACAGGCGCATTATTTTGTTACAGGCTAAACTATTATTTCCTTGAAAAGGCGTACAATGAATGGTATCAACTTCTAAAAGTAAGGTATAAAAAAAAGTATAATTGAAATTTAGCGGCTGGTCAACATGTAAGTTAGGGAGAATGATATGATGGGAAGACCTCACCAGCATGCATGTATGCAATTCCTCAACTGGAAAACTTATAGCAAAAACTTTCTTTGTCCGATCGGGGATTTGAACTTACGTTCTCAACCTTGCTGGTAAAGAGATAATTTCTTAACCACTAGGCCAAACTTTACCAAATAAAATGTTTAAAAACCAGTTCGAAGAGCGCAATTTTTCAAATAATTATATCGTAATCTTGAAAATGGAGATAAAATAGTGAAAAGTATTGTATCATTTTCTTCTTTGTTTTAAGCAAATATAAAATTGCATTTTCCTTTGAGAATATCACGATTTAAATAAAAAATTGGCCCAAAGAGACTTATACAACATGAGCTATTTCGGTCGCCACTAT
>VYYI01001261.1:0-20792 GCA_021029175.1 Bilobella aurantiaca
TAGAAGCGTAACACTTTCCTTGCACAAGTGAGACCTATTCCTCTCCTTACAACATAGAACATAAATAGCTAAATATAAATAGGTGAATGCCCCTGGATTACATATCATTTAGTTAAATTGACACAAGTTTGATTTCTGCGGTTGTAAATTGTTTCAAATGTATTTTCTGATGCTATAGACAATTTTGCATGAGCATTATTTTTGCAATTTGTTGTTGTTTTATGAGCATTATTGCAGTACAGACTGAGGCAAGAATTTTGTAAAATCGGGCTAGATCTTTGTAATTCACTTAAAAATTATGCTAGAATTTTTTGAAAAAATGGAGTGTCACTGGCACATCATGAAGCACACTAGCTTACAAATTTGTCAAAAACAGAAACATTGTAAAAAAAAACCAGAACTAAGATAGAGATTTATAATAAATCCTGGAGCTTTATGGCATTTAGCACCAAGTTAGGTTGCAATTATATAAGCAAATGTCGTTTTAGCATCAAGTTGCACTTGAAAAGACGAATGTTAAGTTTAAATTTTAGGAAACAAATATGGCGCGTAATATCACTTGCAGCGAGCTAGTTCAGAAGTGGAGAATACTTGCGTCAATTGTGCACAGAAAATAAACCGTTGCAAACGCACGTACATTAAGTAGCATATGGTACTGCGATATCAAAGTACTTGAAAATTCTGCAACACTAGCAAAACCACAAAAAAGTCAAATTTTGGGGTTGGGGTAAATTACAAGCTCATCCTAAAATTGCCGAAGGGTATAATTTTTTGATTTATGCAAAACTATCAAAAACCCGTCGGTGTTTTTGGTTTTGAAGGGAATTAGGGTTCATTTTAATATGGGGAAATGGTCGCTTAGATCGTTGAAAACATCATAATTTTTTGTATTATGCTAAACTAGCAAAAATTTGATTTTTCGAATTGGGGATCATTTAGGGAGTCATTGATATAAGATGAAGGGTCTAGGGTCACTTTGGTCTTTGAAATTATCATAACTATTCGTTTCATGTAAAACTAGCACAATTCCAAATTTTTGGATTTTAGGGTCGTCAAATTGAGGATGAAGGGTATGACCCCTATGGCCCATCTTCGAACTTGGCCTTACTCTTGACCAATACTACATTAAGCTGATTTGAAAAAAGTAAACCCGTTCGAGAGTTATCGCGCAACCAGACAGACAGACCATCCCCATAAAGTAGCTGAAACGCTACTTAATAATTAGATGATTACTTTTGATCCTGTTCCGTTTTAGTTTTCAAGTTTTAGCTATTTGTCAGAACTACTAGCGGCTTCGTATGCATAGAGTGACAGGGCTCTGATAAAATCTACCAATCTGCCAACTTCCTTAACTTTTCCTGCAATCTCTCAGGGCTCGGTTTGCACAGTTCTAGAGATGCCCTCTGTTCATCGATATGATTGCAGGAACCGGCTGAGAGTTCCAACTGTGCCAATTTCTTAAGTGGAATTTAGTTACAGAAGAAGAGAAGGATCTATTTTGGGCTCAAGATCTGATATTTCACCAAATAGAGGTGGAGGCGGATATGATGTAAAAATGTGAGATTGAAAAGTAGGAGCTTCCCGGTTCCACTATTTCAGTCGCTCAGGGAGTCTCTGCCTTGGCGGAATCCTCACTTTACTTTTTCAAAAAAGGTACATTTAAAAACAACACTTTTTTATTATATAAATTTGCCCATTTTTATGAACAAAAATGTGCTTACTCTAAACAAGAATTTAAGTGCATTTGAATATTAGGTTTGAGAACCGGATTAGATAATGTCGGACGAGGAATACTCGTAAGCATGATTAATTATTTTTTTTTGGAAAAATTTGATTAAAAAATAATTTTTTTTGCACAATTTTTGATACCTTACTTTTTTATTCTCAAAATATTTGCAGGAATCTAATTATTTTTTAATTATTGCAGGGAGGAAGAAGTCGAGGAAGTGTAAGAAAATTTAAATAATTTGTTTAAAAATAGAATATGGCAAATCTCCAATTTGCTCTCTTCCCATTTACAGGAAGCAGTAAGCCAGAACTTTTTGAGATCAAATTTCACCTCTCACCACTTCATTGCTCCCCTCTTAAAAATGGGGATACATAATTACAACTAACTTAAAAATTCATTTTAATTATTATATTATTATTTTATTTATTTTACGAGTTTCATAATCAGGGCTAACTTTTAGTGTACTCTAATAAATGACTGTGATTAAGGGAGGAGCCGAAAGGTGGAGTTATTTCCGATTCTGAATTTCTCAAGGTAGAAATATTGTAACAATTTTGAGATGCCTAAGTATTATTTTAGTTAACTAAATAGTATACTAAATTTTGCAGAGACAAGCTGAGAAAAAGACGGACTTGGACGAGCAGCTTAAGGCAAGCTAAAATTCTACTTGCAAAACTTAAGAAATTTATTTGTCATTACTTTTGTACAAAATAATCTACTATTCTGTGATAATGAGCAATACTGAAGCAGCATTGGTACTACTTAATATCGCTGCCATAATTAATTATTGTTATTTAATTTAAAATTATTATAATTGTTTTTTCTACTTTAGGAGTACATCGTAGAATGGAGACGTCAGCGAGCCAAGGAGGAAGACGATCTCAGGAAGCTGAAGGACAAGCAAGGAAAGCGGAAGGTACAAATTTATTACTCATGTTGATAAAAAATCAAATTCTTTATTAATGTTTTTCTAAAACACTACAAAAATTATTATGATAAATATGAATTATATGAATATATTATATAATATTGTGAAGTATTATGATATTATGATAAATTTTACTACAGATGCTGCGCGAGGAAGAAGAGAAGCGATTGGCCGAGAAGAAGCGTCAAGAGGAAGATCGCCGTCAACGTGAAGCTGAAGAAAAGAAGGCGAAGGAGCAAGAAGAGAAAAACAGGCGCTTGGAAGAGGCTGAGCGTCGCCGGCAACTGATGCTTCAGGCGCAAAAGGTAAAGGTTATTTAATTGTACTTAAACATGTTTTAGATTGTATTATTATTATTATCATAATAACTATGATAACATGTCAATACAGAGAAAACCAAAATCGAGGTCAGCGATAACCGAAAAAATCCAAACGACCATAAAAAACAATTTGGGATTTCTCGGTTTACGTTTTCTAGATTTTGGTTTTCTCACTTATGGTCTTTGTCGGGATTTTTTCGGTTTTGGTCGGTTTTTTCTCTTGTATTGATATGGAACCAATCTTTTTATGCTACATACGTGAATATCTATTAAATTTATTAACTATTATCGATTATCTTACCTACCTATATTTAAAATTTCACAACCAATAAACTTCCAAATTCCAACATATTTTTTTTTCTTGCAGGCGACTTTGGCTGGAAAGTTAAAGCTTCAAAAGCACAGTGGAGATGGTGGTCAAGTAAGATGGCTTTGATTTCAAATTCGCGTTCTTATTATAAATTCAATTTTTGTATTCAGTAAGAGATAATCAATGTGAACAATTTCTCTGATCAATTTGATTGAACGATTATAATGAAGTTGAATCTGATTTTAAAATTAGAGCGCAGGGATGGGCTCCAACAAGCAAGAGTTTAACAAAACGAAAGAACAACTTGCGGAAGAAAAGCGTATTTCGCTGAGCGTGCGTGTTAAGCCGTTAGACGTTACTGGCTTAGGCGTTGAAGTACTTAAGCGCAAAGCGCACGAACTTTGGGAAATGATTGTTCGGCTAGAGACGGAGAAATACGATCTGGAAGAAAGGCAAAAGCGACAAGACTATGACGTAAATACTATTACTTATCACTATTATATTATTTTATTATATCACAAATTGTATGTACTATTTCACCAAGAACCATACACAAATTTTGTTAGGCATGTTATGGCGCAATCATTACCATTTTAAAATTTTGAGCTATTTCCAGCCCAATTTCTTATTTTATTTCTAATTTCACATAAAACACATTCCACAATGAATCCCATAGCCAAACCAATTAGGTCGTTATTATTTGGAACGTTAGATGATGCACATAGCATGTGATGATAAACTGTAATTTTATAGGTTGATTGTATTTGCTATTTTATAAGTTTTAATTTTTGGAGGAATTTCATTTTGAAATAATTTTTTTTAGCTCATTGAGTTGAAGGAACGTCAAAAGATGCAATTGCGGTCCAAGGCAAAGAAGCGAGGACTTGATCCAGAGTGAGTTTTATTTTTATGTAAAGTTTAATTCGGCTACATGTAATTTAATATTGTCTAATTAAATTTAAGGGCTCTTACAGGAAAGTACCCAGTAAGTTTACATTTTACTATAATGTTGAAAGTGAAAAATAGTTTTCAAAAAACTTTTCTTATAGCCAAAAATGCAAGTTGCGTCGAAATACGAACGTAGAGTTGACACAAGAACGTACGTAGACAAAAAGACGCTGTTCGAAGGGGTAAAAATGTTTTCTCCAATATATAATTTTCGGCTATATTAATGGGTCAAGTACTTTTTGCTAAATAAAATTAAAATATTTTAGGGCTTCGACGAGCTAAACAAAGAGAACACTGAGAAATCCTGGTCCGAAACCATTAAGGCCTTTGACAGCCGTCAAAAAAGTAATAAATAACAATAAAAATCAATAATCCATACTGCAAAATTTGAACTTTCTTATTTACAAAACTGTAAACAATTTTTTTTAAATATTTTAGCCAAACTTTCCAAATGGTTTGGTGAGCGACCTGGCAAGAAGAAGGGTGAGCCAGAAACACCAGAAGAAGAAGAAATCAAGGTAATTAAGTTTAAGTGCAAATAAATAGGAAACCATACAATACAAATTGAAGCACAATAGTTTCCGTGTTGAAAAATTATTATTTTAGTATACTTTGCATTCCTCTTTTATTATTTTGTCCAAAATGTTTTTGTGGTAAATTTCAATGCAATTTCGTATCTACAAGATGTTATAAAAAAAATATATAGTCTAATAATACGCCATCTCAAACTTGGTATTTATAGGCATAACTGTGTATCCTTTTAATGTAGGACTCTGGAATTCCGGACGTATTAGACGACCCTTACGAAGCTGAGGCTGAGGAGGAACCAGAACCGGAGGCGGAGGATGAAGAGGAAGAAGAAGAGGAAGAAGAGGAGGAGGAGGAGGAAGAGTAAAATAACGGTTCAATAATATGATGCAGCTAAATAATACGTCAAGTTTCTGAAACGATCTGGTTTTACAATCATGTGTTTACGCTTCTTCATGTGTATCTGGTGAAATCCTCTGCAATATCTAAACATTGAAACAATAAACCGGTGTGTCTTCAACAACTGAATATTTTGCCAAATTTCTATAAAAGTAACAAATTCCAAATACTTTTTTTTTTGCGTGACGTACTGTAACCATAGAACATTACGTTGGTACAGAAGTAAAGGTGAACAGACAGATAATGTATGATTTGAAATTATGTATAAGAAGCATTTAAATTTTCCGAATTGAATATTTTGTGTATTTATTCGAAAAATATTTCCAGGTCCAGCATAAAATTAAATTCTTTTAAACAACATTTCCGAGAGTATTTTGAAAATTTCAAAAATCAATTCTAATTTTTTAATATAGAATTGCTAATACTCAATATTTTGCGACTTCAACACCATGCTGTCTACAAGATTTGCATTTGAATCACGTACAGGTTGTGGATCAGAAGGAGCCTGAGATATAGAAATAATAATTTAATGGTTATTTAAACTAGACTCAGTTAAATGTTTATAAAATTTTTAGAAATTTCAAATGTTTACCACGTAAATTCCCACAACTGCCCCAAGAACATATCCCGCAACTATGTCAACAGGATGGTGAATGTTGTCTGCATATCTCGTAGATGATAAATAGGCCGACGTCACGAAAAAAGACCATAAGACGATATTTTTTACCACATGACTTGCGCTAAAAATATATGCTTGCCATCGCTGTTGAATATATTGAATACAGAAGAACCCAGCATACGAAAACAAGGCAGCATGACCTGACGGGAATGATTGACGATAAAATGGATCGTCTTCAAGTTGACAGTCGTAGTCAATGATGTAGGAGTGATTATTACCTGAAAAACATATATTACACATGTTATTAGTAGGTATCATAGCCAAACAAGCCATGAAGTCATTTTAGGGTGAATATTAATAAGTAAAAAAGTAATTGTAAAATTTTAAAATTCATTCAAACCCTGCTACGTATATAACTTTGCATTGACCTCATTTTATTGAAAAATTTATACAATTTCGTGGTATAAAGTTTGGTGCGTTCTTATTTAGTAATTTTGTCGGATTCGAATACTTTTGCAATTGGAAAGGTCTACGTTTGGTTGACAATGCGCTATAAATTGAGGGCGCAATGATCCAATGGCGGATTTCATAACGGCAACAAAAATTCCGAGGAAAATTATGCCGTGTGCATATTCCATAAAGTTCTTGTACGCCAAACAGGTCCAAAATGGTACAGAAAACCCAATAAAATTGCTCATTCTTGTAACATGTCGTGATCTCAAGTATTCCGTGAGTAATATCTAAATAATGAAAAAAGCAGAAATTATATATGCAAAACTAAGTCAAAACTGTACACTTGTTTGTAACGGAACAATTACAAAGCAGAGATTAGATAGCAAGCAAAATTTTAGAAATATTAAGAAAACCAGAATACTGCTACCAGAATAAATCCAGCGAGAACAATAACAAAGAGTCCAAGTTTTGCATTAATGGTTTCGCCTTCAAATGCGTACCGGATCGTCTCGTCGGCACAGTGAAAGCCACGTCTAACTGGATTCCATTTTCCGACCAAGTAGATGAAACCCATTCCTTAATTATATATGATATAATATATTAATATGTTAAGTATGTTAACAGTAAGTTACCTCCAAAAACTGTGAAAAAGTCTATCATTCCTCTTCTTTTGCCAATTTTCATGCGGCTGTAATGATCCCTTCGAGTCAATTTTTCTACTTCCATAATATTTCTAAACACAAAATACTTCAGATCAAATACTTTAGAATTTTTGAATAACCGTAAAGTTGTAATACTGGAATACGGAAATATATTTCACCACATTTGTTGTCTTCCTTTTATAAAAAAAATCACTGCAATGGAAGTTACTAAGGGCAATGTTACTGACAAATCTTGTTCTTAAGCAAAATCGTGCATTACTAAATTTTTGTGACTCTTTAAACGCTGCATGTTACACACAACCATTCCATTTTGAAAGATGAGTTTATTGACTCCCCTCATTTTGGCTTTTTGATAAACCAGTTGCAAGTGCCTCATCCTCATTTCGGTTGATAAAATGGACATAACTTATGTGATTTGAATCCACATCCTAATTATAAGCATATTTATTACAGGCCAAATGGCGGAATATATATATATATGTATATATTTAGATAGATAGATAAATAGGTAAAATAAAATCTGATTAATAACATGACTTATACGTAAATCAAGTATATGCAAATCGAATTAAACATTTTTTTTCATTTCCATCAGTGTAGAATCACCGGAATTCTGGCAGTGCTCCATAACTAACTAATTACTGAATCTACTTCTTACTTAGATTGGTACATAGATAGACTTTCATTTTTTTTATAGCCCTGCTTTCTGGATTCGCTTGTGCGTGCGTCATTATTGCAATCACATGAAAAGTCAATGCACTTGAAACAAGTTGTCACCAAGCACCTCCAGAAGGAAACTTGAAAGGGGAAAAACCAGTTGCAAGTTCTTCATTGGTTTATAGAGTAAAGTATGTACAAATTCGCGGATACCTAAATTACATTTTTCAGCTTGAGAACAAGTCACGTTCGTTAGCATTTATAAAGTATTTAGTGCTTGCGCCTTTACCAATATTGAAGTGCAGCGTCCGTAGCAATACAAATGCGCTTTTTTTTACCAATTAATATGCACGGTTTCAGATCAAGAGGATTTTTCTATTAAGGAATTTTTTCATTAGAGGCACAATTGTATTGTCGTGCACGGTAGCATCCATTACCCAACACGATATGCTTTGGCAAACAAGTTAAGCCATAAATAAATAGTAATTTATCCATCTTCCATACTGAACAGAACATATTGTGGAAACACGGGAGAAGTTTTGATGTGAATTAACCCCCTCATGCTATGAAAGGATTCGACAAAAATGAATATCTTCTTATGCCATGTCGTATCAGCAGAAGCTGAAATGGATTATCAGAATTAAGTTTATTCTCTTAAATTGTTGACTAAGAATAAGTGATACGTCTTGATCTAAAAAAAATTAAGTAATTGCCTTGTTTTTTTTTTCAAATTATAGGGTACCTAATGCGGCAATTTGAGTTTATCAAAGAATCCAAACATAAATTCACTTTGCTGTATAAAGGCTACTGTCAGTCTGCTCTTGGAATGCAAAACTTAAACAGGAACAATAAGTTTCATTCATACAAGTATATACTATAATATATCAAAAGCTGTCAAAAGAAACATTATTGAAATTTATCGAAATTGGACAAATGTATTTGCAAGTTTCCTTTGTTGAACTACTGCTTATGTTGACAATGCTACATTCGACGTGCAGTATGTTCAACATTTTGAGTGGATTTGAGTCCTGCGGAATCTTCTTATGTGAATTTCCTGGAAGACGGTTTACCGATAGCATTAATGCACCAGTAATTCGTTACGTGCACAACTCTGCAAAGTATATTTCTATGCTTCACGAGTTACACAAGATCAAAGAGCGTTTGCGATATGATTGGACTTATCGTACATTATTCAATTGCTATTTAATTACAGTAATATCTCCAAGTGTAGCTTTGGATATAAGTCATATCCAGTACGCATTTGAATGGCAAGTGGACTGCAGTTTTAAGAAAAATAAAATTCAATTGTGTTACACGAAACGTATATATTTCATTGTTTTGCATATCGACTCACCTCTAACCGACGAAATCTACTATTCTTCGGGACATCGATACACTCCTATATACGATATTATTCTGAGAAATAATTCGATACAATATAACATGATTCTTGAAATTCCTTGTGAAGGAAACCTAACACTAGTTTTGCAGAAAAATGCAGCCTTAATCAATGCAACAACCCGAAGTGTAGCAGATTTGTTGTATAAGGAAATGTTCTATGGCGCATGTCCATTACGGTGGGAATTAACCTCACTGAATACTAATTTTATGACAAAAGGCAACAGTTCTCACAATTTACCAAAAATGGACGATTACAGTGACCTTATGTACAATGTTTGCAATGTTATGAATTCTCGATCATACCTCCTTTCAAAAATAAATAAGTTAAAAAATCGTTTCGGTATACGTACCATTAAGATTCACCCTTCCATGTATCCGTCATTATCTAATAGTGACCAACCACTATCTTCGTATCGATTTTTTAGGCCAGAGGCAACTTACAACTTTATAACATGCGATGGTGCTAGGAATTTTGTCTCTTTTGATGCATTTTTAAGACCACTGCAGTATGATGTATGGTATTCTCTTTCATCTACTATTGCTGTAATTACAACATATGTTTCGCTTACAGCTGTCATGCGCCAAACTCCAGATAATGCACTATTCTTAGTACTAAAAGTTCTTCTAAAACAAGATCTCTGTTTATCGTCTAAGATAAAAAAGTTGGCAGTATTTAAGTATGAGATAACATTCGTATGCCTCTGCCTGCTGGTGCCAACCTCAGGTTACGAAGGGTTTTTGACAGCTGACCTAACGCGACCGCTTCCTAAAGTTAAGCTCAAAACTATAACAGAAGCTGTAAATAACGGATACATAACACTAGTATCTCACAAACCTTTGCTTTTTGACGAAATTTATATGCAATACATGAAAAGCAGTAGAGTTGAACGTAAACCACCGTTTCTAACATATGTGTTAAACTCTTTGAAGCTTGAAAACAAATTTGTAAACGCTATTGCCGAGCAGCTAGGGCTGAAGAACGACAACAACGCAACAAAAGGAGTGAAGCAGAAAATATTTAGTAGTTTCTCGATAAATTTCAATGAAACTTATATTTTAGAGGAAGACTTGTCACATTGTAACAAAACAATGATTGTCACGGAAAACTTTAATATAAAGAAGAAGCTAACTGAACTGCTAGCACAGTTTCCCACAAAAGAATTTTATATCGGTGAAGACACATATCTGCAGAATCCGAGTAGCCTTGTTGTTACTCCAATGTACTGGGACCGATTCGAAGTTTTGTATCAACGCTTCCAGGTGTCGATACATTCGGGATTGCTATCACGAGTAGAGGCAACGATGTACCAACATAACAAAAGTGTGTCTAGGGAAGAGACTGCAAAGGTAGAGCCGCTTGGGTTGATGACAAACTTTATATTGTCTACTTATGTTATGTATTGTTTTGCAGTACTAATTTGCTTTTTATCAATAGTATGGGAGGTTGTAGTGGTTAATATACGGGAAATGTTGATTTTCAAAAACTACATAAGTGAAAACTCATCGAGTTTCAAGAAAATGTTCAATGTATTCGATGTTTTTGGGATTTTTCTTAAACAATACAATTTAGTTTGTGGTAAACGCTAGGCGCTGCCAACATAATTTTAATTTTTCAATAAAATAAGATATTTTATAAAAAAAAAATAGTCCTGTTTGCCTAAATTGCCTAACTAGTACAGTTGGAAAATGTTAGTGTTGAGAAGATTAAATAAATGGAGGTCGCAATTATACAATTGTGTTCTGAATAAAAGTTAACAAAAATTTCCTAGAAAATAATGCGGCAAATTTATTTTGCATAGAGTGTGTAAGCAGCCCAGTTCAAAAATGGCACACTTAACTGTTGCAATTTATCCTAATGTCAATCAAGTCAAAGAGCAAATTGCTTTAAGAGTAGTTCTAAATGGTAAACGTCATGCGCAGTTCAGAAACAATGGTAAAATGAATTGTCCACAACATGACTGCAATAATGGAATAAATTTCCCTTCTTTAAAATCCGGGCATTAAGGGTTAAGGGTCAGCGCGGCCCGGATTCCTGTGCGTATAAATCCGTCGGTTTGGAACTTTGGGGTTGTGTCTTCCCCTCGTGTATAGGAATTCTGCACTTTTGTCCCTTTCTTCAGTGAGTAGTGTGCAAGTGGGTAATTTGCCTACAAAAGGTTGGACAAAACCTTGGTTCCTTTGGAAACGGTACAACAGCCACAATTCTACTAATTTCTGTCCTTTTCACCTTTCACAATCATTGAAACAATAGTAGCCAATTCTACTTTAAGACTTTTCCAATTTTGACAGTAAAAAACCACTCTACTCTCTACTTCTCATTCAAATTTAAATCCCCTATTCAATTGGCACTTACATTCAAAATTTCTCACTTAATTTATTAAAAAAATTAGTAAATTTTCATAATTGGGGTTAAACAAGTTTCCTTTCCAAATACGTAGCAAATTTACTAAAACTTCTTAAATATCTATTTTCAAAGAGGTGGAAAGGCAGCGCCAGAATAAATTCAACTAAGGCAACTAGCAGAAGCCCAAGATTTTTATCTAATCGCAATATAAATTTCGGACGGACGGGTAGTCACGACGATAACAACAAAAACTGGAAGCCAGTTCCAGATCATTTATATAAGTTAACTAATTACAAAAATTATTGCATGGTAGTATATCAGGCCTTCATTAAAACAAAAACAAGTTCATGACACATTTTTTTGTGTAAGGAAAAAGGAAAGGAGCTGACATAGACGTAAGCTGACATTACCGCAGAGCGGATGCTCAACATTTAGATAGATATAGTTTAGGAATATAGGGACACATTTGCATAAATATAGTCACAATAGTAAATTTGTAACATTCTACTCTTGTCATCTCTTGCTCATGTTCTTGTACGGATCAAATCTATAATGAGAGTACACAAGCCTGACGTGTGATACTTCCGTCACTTTCGCCTGGTAAACCGCAAGTGACTCTGTGAGGTAACGGTAATCATAATCGTTTGTAAACTAAAATTAGGGCACTTTGCCCATAAGTGCACTTAAGTGCTAGCGCCACAATACTCAAAAAGTCCCCACTCCCTCCTCCTTCCTACGCAAACTGGACCACCATCGTCATCACGAGGTCAGGTCAAGTCACTCCTTAGCCTGGAGAGGCTAAGCCTTTGCCTTGGATAGGCAATAGCCGTTTAGGGCTCGGCTTCAGCCTGTGAGTGGCCGTGACCTGGAAAGGTCAAGGGCCCGGATTGGTTCTTCCACGGTTTCCCCCTTTTGTCGCGAGGACTAATTAGGGCATAGTTTTATAGTTAGTTCTTAAAAGACACAAAGGACTCAATGTTTGTTTCTCGGGTCAATAAACCCTTTTATTAAGGCCACAAGGTTGAGGTTGAAGACCTTAAATTCAAGCTTTGGGCGCTTCCCCTCGTTTTGTTTTTGTTCAGAGGTCATGCCAGGTTCACCACCCTGCCAGTACCTCATAACTCTATACATGCAAGGGTCGTCTTGAGGGTTTCTTCAAGACAAGAAAAAATAATAATTTCCATATTTATCTGTAAAAATGCTCCGAAACGACAATATTGTGTGCACACCTTCTTTTATTATCTACATGTCATTTTACCAACCGGAATCTGAACTTGAAGGGGTCGTCAAATACTTGAACCAATAGCTTTGTAAATGCTAATCGGCACTTAAATACTGCTGCAAAAACATATGCAGCTGCGACCAAAGTTTTTGCTCCCCTCTTTTCTTTGACTTTCCCTCCGCTCAAAAGTGTAGCTAAAAAGTTCTGAATTAAGTTAGCTTCTCTTGCAACATGTAGTGGATTTCTGGTAATGGGTTTTTGTAAAGGGCCTTTCTTGTTTGCCACTGCATCGGTAGCCGGGAACTTCGTCGCAATACTCCGAATTGTTGTACGATCTGGTGGTGGGGCCGTGAACCGCGTCGCCAAATTGATCATTACTTGCTTTGGACTTTTTGTTGCTGCAAATCGATTATTGATCCAGACTCTTTCTTCAATCGTTCAAGTTCTGGCTGGCATTCTTTAAAATAGAAAGTAAACTTCACTCAGAATGATTATATTCAAAGAAAAGCAAAATATCAACAATTCATAATCCAACCAACCTGAAAACATTAAAAAAAAACGTAAATATAGTGATAAACGTGATAGGAAATTTCAATGTAAAAGGACTCTCAAACAGCGGCGTGTCAGTTTTACCACGGTCCAAGGGCTCCTTGATAGTTTTACAGGCAGCCTAGAAAAGATCGAAACGAAAAATCAATTAATTAAATTAGTTGATTAATTCACCGCTAACTAGTCCAGGGGGTTAGGATCCTTGTCCTATCTTGGGTAGGTGCCGAGATCTAATCCCCGCACCAGCACAGTAAAAAAGTGATGGTGTAGTAGTGGTGAGTGGAGGCCTAGAAATTTGCGGTCGTGGAGGCTGATCATGGGTTGTTATGCGTAAGGTGGTGCTCGGCCTCTGCCTAAGCAAGAGGCTCCTCGGTGGTCAACACCACGTTCACTGCCCAGCAGACCCCCATTAGCTTCAGACCTCGGAAATTCCTCCTCAACTCACTGGCAGAAACAACCCTCCCCTACTTACTAGCACACGCAAACATTGACCAGGCATATAAGCAAATGACAAAGAACATAAAAATAAAACTTACCGCTAACTTGTGGAAGCAGATGATCAACTTGTGTTAAATAACTAATTAACTGTCCAATGAGAAATTTTTTAAACAATTAAGATCTAAGATCTAATTAAGAGTTTAAGACAACTTAGTCTGCACAAAATTGAAAGTTACTGACTCGCGCCACATTTCCCCTCCAAAATTGCCGATGATTTCAGCTGAGCGCGGAGAGAAAGTCGAAGAAAGGAGGGAAAGTTTGATCCTAGCTGTACATAGAAACTAGTTTGCAATGTGTTTGACTTTGTCCTCTAAATACAAATATTTGTCTTCAAATGTACTTTATAAATTAAAAACTCAATTTTTCTTCTCTAACACGAAACCGTAAATGAAATTTCTGGAAAAATAATTAAAGTTATAAATAAATATTGCTTCTATCTTACATGTCGGACGCAAAATCATTGAGAAAGTTTCGACGTAACAATCCCTCACAACACGTCAACAAACTCGACACCATGAATAAGTTAAAATAATGAACCGTGTAGTAACACACTATTTAAGTAAAACAATAAGTTTGAAATAAATAAGGCAGTAACACACTATTTAAGTAAAACAATAAGTTTGAAATAAATAAGGCAGTAACACACTATTTAAGTAAAACAATAAGTTTGAAATAAATAAGGCAAGAAAACTAGCAATTTGTACAACAAAAAACCAAGTTGCTATATTATTTCTTTCTGATTATAGGGCCCCGTGGCATTATTTTTTATCAAAGCTACACATTATAAATACACCCTACGCAGCACATGGAAGAAGTTTTGAAGAATGGTATCTTGAATTCCACATAAAACTTCATGCAAATTACAAAACCATATTTATCTATAACTTCAATAGATGGCTTTGCGTATATGTACCCAGATGCACTTGCAAATTTTTATTCTTAAGCTACTTCGTATTTTGGAAATTCTGCATTTGGCATGTGGTATGCAAAACTTTTTGAGTGGATTTGAATCCTGTGGAGTTCTAATGGTCGAATTTCCTGGAAGACAGTTTAACGCTAGCTTTAATACGCCACTAATTCGTTACGTGCATAAGTCGTCTGAGTTCGTTTTTACGAATTCCGAACTAAACACTTTGTCAAGGCGACTGAAAGAAAATTGGACTTATCGTGCTTTGTTTAATTGCCAATTAATTGTAATTGCAGGGCCAAGTGTAGCATTGGATATAAGTCATATACAATACGCATTTGAGTGGCTGGTAGATTGTAGTTTCAGCAAGGATTCCATTAGATCGTGTTACACAAAGCGTACATATTTCACAATATTGCACAATGTCACACCTCTGACTGACGAATATATCTACTCCGCTGCATATCGAAACATTCCGATATACGATATTATCTTGAGAAATAGTTCGATACAGTACAACATGATTTTGGAAGTTCCCTGTGAAGGAAATTTAACACTAATTTTGCCAAGGAACGGGATCAATGCCACTTCAAACAACATAACAACCCGAAGTGTTGCAGATTTGTTGTACAAGGAGATGTATTTTGGTGCGTGTCCACTAAGATGGGAAATAAAAACCATTGATAAAATTTTTATGACAAGAGGCAACAGTTCACAAACTCTTCAAAAATGGGACGCTTACAGTGACCTAATGTACAATATTCTCAAAATTTTGAATTCTAAAACATATCTCTCTTCGACGGTAAATATGTTTAGAAAAGGTTTTGGTATATGTACTATTGTGATTCAACCAAATCTGTATCCGTCATTGTTTTCTAGTGATCAACCACGTTCATCCTATCGATATTTTCGGCCAGAGGCCACTTACAACTTCATAACATGTGACGGCACTAGTAAATTTGTGTCATTTGATGCATTTTTAACACCACTAGCGCATGAAGTATGGTACGTCCTTGCAGGTACTCTTGCTGTTATATCTATGTATATTTCAATAACATCTGCCCTGAGTCATTTGCCAGATGATGCATTGTTTTTAGTATTGAAAATTATCATGAAACAAGATCTCTGCTTATCGTCCAAGATACAAAAATTGGTAGTATTCAAGTATGAAATATCATTCATATGTCTCTGTCTACTAGTACCCACCTCGGGATACGAAGGATTCCTGACCGCTGACCTAACGCGACCCTTGCCGAAGGCTAGGCTCAAAACTATATTAGAGGCGGTAAACAAGGGATACACAACACTTGTTTCACATAAACCGCTGTCTTACAACGAAGTTTACATGACATACGCAAGGAGTAATCGATATGGACTAAAACCGCCGTTTCTAACATATGTGCTAAACTTGTTCAAACTTGATGATAAGTTTGTGAATGCAATTGCTGAGCAGCTAGGGCGCGCCAATGATATCAACGCGACAATAAAAAAGAAACAGAAAATATTTAAAAGTTTTTCGATCAATTTCAATAAATCTTATGTGTTAGAAGAGGAGTTGTCACATTGTAACAAGACAATGGTTGTCACAGAAAACTACAATGTGAGGAAGCGGATAACTGAACTCAAGACACTATTTCCAACACGGGAATTTTATGTAGGTGAGGATACGTACTTGCAGAACCCCAGTAGCCTAGTAGTTGCTACAATGTATTGGGACAGGTTCGAAGTGCTATACCAAAGGTTTCAGGTTTCTATACATTCGGGGCTTTTATCCAGGGCTGAGGAGACTACCATATACCATTATAACAGAAATGTCTCTTTTGAAGTACTTTCAAACGTAGAGCCTCTAGGATTTATGACTAATTTTATTTTGTCCACTTATGTTATGTACTTTTCTGCAATAGTAATTTGTCTACTAACAATAATATGTGAGGTATTATTTGGTAATATAAGAAAAGTGTCTAATTCTACAAATGTGGAAAATATTCATGTAAATACTGCATAAACTTCAACAAAAAGTTTATTAGAATATGGTATCGTTGTAGGACGTATAGTATACTTGCACTTATATTACAAACCCGTGCTAGGTCGGGAGGAGCAGCAGTCTTTTGCCTTTATTTTTTTAAATTAAATTTAATGCGATGCCCATCTCTGTTACTGTGTAAAGAGAATTTGACTTTTTGCATGACCAGGAGAAGGAAAAATTGTCTTTGGAGTCACCAACTCTAAATCCCCTGCGCAAGTGTATTGCAGTATGAATTGTGATGTTTTATAAAAAATCTAGGTATAAAAAACCACAAGGGAAATCCCTTTACACATACGTAATGCATGTACGACTATAAAAAATAGCGTTTTTATATACACCCTAAATACACACTATCTACTACCTACCAACTAGGACAAATACGCAAATACAATTATTTTATAGTACACTAGATTGCTCGACACGGAGATTTCAAACATTCTGCCTTCAAAACTTTTGTTTAAGTTGCTTCTACTACTACTACCATTTTTATTTTGACAAGTTCAAAAAATGGTCTCCTTTTTTATTAACACAAAAATTAAATGTGTATATTTTCTGTCAAACCATTGCTACTGTATCTTGAACAGGCATATTACTAGTTTTCGACAATCAATTAAGTAATTTCCAAGCGCAATTCGTTTTTTCATATACTTGTCATCACCTCGATTAAATTCTTTTAAACTGAGTAAACTTTAGTAAAAAATAATTCCAGAGGGGATCTGTTTTGCAATATAAATCTCTACGCTTCTACAAAATTGATTCTCTATTTTTTCGGCAAATCAACCGACCTACGGATTTACGTTTCACAATACATTTAATTGTATATATTTTGCCAATGAATTCAAGATTAAAAAATTTCAGTCTAATAGTGGGGTTTATAAGGATTAGAAAGTGACAAGGGGAGACAATGTGAAATTTGAAAAATTGTGGCCTAATTATCGTTAGCCTTTTTTGAACGGTTGCAAATTAAATTTTTTCAATTTCGCGTGCCTTTTTGGCGATTGAGTAAAAATAAAAATATACATTTTATTCTTTACTGAGAAAATTGTTTGGCCAAATTTAGGATTATTCTGAATTTAGCAGGCCTTGCCTTACTGCTTGTAAGTAAACCACAACAAATATTACAAAAAATAATTTCGGCATTTGTAATGTGAATAGTATTCATGTGTTCACGTAATATGTTTTTTGTGTAAATCAAACAAAAAACAAACCAATTAAAATTATAAATCAATAGCATTCTTTATCAGAAAGAAAATAATAAAGCAAGCCGTAAACGCGACAGAAGCTTTGTTGTACATGTGTGCTCTAGGGCCTTCACAAAAATATTCCCGAATTGTATACAACAAGTATATCTTATAATAACGTAACGCAGCAACAAAAATCTCTTTCAGAATTGTCAAATTTTTTTCTGCTGTACTTTTTTTTATTTGCCGTGTGTGCGTACCTTTATAGCGGATCTCCTATGTAATTTTTCACAGCAACGGTTGAAGTAAAGTTTTTTCTAAAGCATCTCAACTCAACCACAACACGCTTGAGCGTGATATTTCTCTCTTTTCTTCCTCATTGTTAATCGAGCAGTCGAGGTTATATGACCTTCAAAAAGAGCCCTTCCTTCTCTCGGTCATACTAAAACCCACCTGCTCCTTATACTGTACTAAAGATGGGCATCGTTTTTAATATAAATTTCTTGTTTTTGACAACAAATTAACATATGGGGGGTGGCAAAGCATATTAGCTCCTTCTGTCCTAGGACGAGCGTTTTGTTAGTTTACCAAGAATGCTTATTTGCAATATGCCGTTCAAATTAAGAAAGATAATTGATGCATATTAAATCAAATGGGTAATTGCTTTGTTTTCAATCTCTAACCATATAATACACAATACCGCAATTTGAGTTTATCGAAGTTTCCAATTATAAATTACAATAATTTAAGCACATATGCGGTTTTCAAAATTTCTTTCAAACCATTTGAGAGCATTTGAAACATGCGTGATCTTGTTGTGCAAATTTCCCAGAAGCAGTTTGGACGACAACTTTAGTACACTAGTGGTTCGATACTTACACAAGTCTGCAGAAATTCTTTCTATAATTCCCAAGTTAAACACGTTCTCAGAGCGCTTGCGAGAGAACTGGACGCAGCAAAAGTTGTTTAATTGCTATTTAATTACAATTATATTTCCAAAAGTTGTATAAGATATAAGGCACTTTGAAACTTGTTTGGACTGGAATATGCATTTCATGATAATGCACCAATTAGAGCCACTAACAGACTTGTAATATTCAAATGCACATCGGTACATGCCGATTTACCAAATTGTCTTGAGAAATAATTTAATACAATACGTTGGATGTTTCCTAAAACACAACTCAAGTTTAAGACTCTTCTAATGGCGCATTCAATACATTATGCAAATTGCCCTCCATATTTCACAGGATATTTTGATAAGATAACATCCTCCCAGAGCACAAGAACGACCCGAAATTCACTCCAAGCTTTCAATATTGCCAACTCAAAATCAAATTCGTTCCAAATGTCTGCATTATCTTCATGGAATCGCCTGCCAGAACAACTTAAAGGACTGAAATTACCTAAATAGTTCAAAATTGCGCTTAAACTGTTTCTCCTAGAAAATCAAGCTTCTAGATGCATTGAACTGGAAGATTGAAAGGTCGTGGTAACAAAAGTTTTCTTCCGTGCAGATTTACAAACTGCATGCACCTGAATTAGAAAGCAGCAGCAAGCTATTCATATAAACATATTCCAATTTTAGTCAATTTTTTTTTTCAAAATGCTAGTTCTGAAAATCGCAACCTTATTCCTAAAAGATATTTGCAGGGCCTATTGGCTAATGCAGTAGACACATGCTTGCAAAATTATAGGTTTACGTATAGTCAGGTTCAAAAAATAAATAATAATTAGATAGGAAAAATTCACTCAATGTATAACTTTTAAACTCTCAATATTTTTTTTCTGTAATCTAATCAATAACCATTGTCCTACGTTGAAATCGTTTGTAATCACTTGTATACTATGTCAAGTTTATTCTGAAAAGCCCAACTTTGCTTGGGAGAATAAATAAATTAAAAAAAAATACAACAGGGTACAGGAAATTCGGTGTTAGGGAAAGTTAACCCTAGTTTTGCTCAACCTACGCACCAATCTTGCAATAAAAAACTTATCAACTCCAGGCGCGACGGATCGGTTATGTAAAGGAATGTTCCTTTACAGGTGGAAGTTAAATCCCATTAATACTTATTTCATGACAAGAGGCATCAGTTCGAAAACTTTGAATCTTGAACGTTACAGTGACCTTATGTACGATGTTGTAAAAAAAAATTCTTTCACCATGGTGAAAGAAAAACAAATTTAGCATGTAAAGGTGACAAAATAATTTTTACAAATGAGCAAAATCACTCATACAAAAGACGTCTTGCCGCATGCAGATGTCTTTCATGTCAGGAAATATGCAACGCAGAAGAACGCCCTCAATGCTAAACTTTTTGATTAGCTATTGTTCATTAACATATATGTGTACAGACTCGGCAAATTTAAATTATGCAGCAGGTGATATTTCAGTTTTTCAACGAAATTATCAAAAAATTACATGAATTCTGCGTAAAATAATAACGTTATACAGGGTCACAATAGCAACGGTCATAGTATCCAACATTTCTCTTATTTGGCATTCAACACAAAAGTTTTTGACACTCCTAACCACAACTTACTTTGGAGATGTCTTTTGATTGAGACGGAGCTTTTATGCGCAAGCTGCAACACAACTATGAACTGAAGCGGGTGTACTGCAAGGAGAGTCAGCTGGTCCGTCACTATTTAATCCTAGTCTTAGTCAGATGAGTCAGGAGAAATCATTTATCGCTAGCTCGCCGCAGGCTGTCCTCCAATACAAAACCTCACACATATTTATATGTAATTTAATTTCAAAATATACAAACGATATTTAGGAAATCTAACACATTTTTTTGATGCTCTTTGACATTTGCCTATGGCATGGTCAATGTTGCGTGTGCTAGATAGTGGGGGAGGGTGGTTTCGGCTTGTCAGTTGACGAGGAAGTTCCGAAGTCTGAAGCTAATAAGGTTTCTGCTGGACAGTGAACGTGGGGTTGACCACCGAGGAGTCTCTTGCATAGGTAGAGACTGAGCACCGTCTTACGCATACCGACCCATGTTCAGCCTCCACAACCGCAACTTTCCAGGCCTCCACTCACCACTACCACACCATCACTTTTTTACTGTGCTTTCTGTGCTGGTGCCGGGATTCGATCTCGGCACC
>VYYI01001262.1:0-20787 GCA_021029175.1 Bilobella aurantiaca
GAAGGGATTCCAAGTCCAGGGAGTCCCCACTTGACCTTCTACGTTGCTCCAGAGCTTCAAAAAATGCCCCCGCGTTGGACCATTTTTAGCCGCATCGGCCTCATCCCGTTTCTACAGTGACGTCCCCCTTAAGGTTGATTAGGTATGTCCAATTAACTAATTGAAAGAAGGCATTTAAAGTAATTAACTAATTGTTGTTTAGTGAAACTTACCTTCCCCAATCTTCTCCAGTTTCTCATATTTCTGCATTTTGAGAGTCTTTTAGCTTAAACGATGTTTAAGAGCTTCTTGTGTACTTGCTAATTAGATTGAAAGCTACACTGAATACGTTCTGCGTTCTTGCAATTAAGGTTTTATTAAGTTTAATTAGCTTCAGAAAAGGATGGAAGTAAGATTTAATTTAAAAGAATAATTTGAAGGTTAGTTATCTTTCTTATCATCTTATCTATCAACCCTAATTTCCAGCTGATCGCCTTCTCTTTCTCTGGATAAACACTTTGAAAGTGAAAGTTTAAAGGGCGGGCGGCTCCCTTTAGCGTTCCGGCTCTTTCCCCGCGAAAGTTTAAAAGCCTAAAAGATTTCAAATTCGGAAAAAATATAAACATTTAAAAAATTTTAAATTCAACAAATCCAGTTGTCAATTGTCATCAAATCAGCGCTGATTTTGTTCTGGACAAGAAATGGCCCAGCGATTTCCCAATTCTCCAGCGCCCCCTCCCCAGCAGCAGCGATTTCCAGGCCCCGCAGCGCCAATTAGACCGCCGCCGGGTCCTATAACTTATGGGGTAAGAAAATGCACTGAAATGAATCATCTGTTTCTCAGTTTCTCCTTAATTGCTTTGTAATTTTGTTTTTACACTAAAGTGAATGTCAATCGCTGAATCGCTAAGTCGCTTCAAAACAGTGCAGTGGACTTAGAAAATTAAAGCGATTCAGCGCTTCGGTACATAGTAAACTCTTGATTTGTTGTTAGCCGGCACGACCTGGTCCAGGATACAATGCCGTGAGTCCAATGGGGGGTATGATGCCCCCAAGGCCTCCTCCGGGGCAAGGAGGTCAATACGGAAGTCCAATGTCCAGACCCATGGGGCCGCAGTCCGGGAGCAAAAGGGCTCCGTCTTCGGATCCAAGGGGTGGTCAACAAAAGGGGTGAGTACTTCGTGGAATTCGTGTAATTGTTCATTTTGCTCACGGACGGAAGATAATAATAAGATCGTTTGTGTCAGAGAGTTTCCTTCAAAAAAGAAGAAGAAGCAAGCTGACAAAATCTTACCCCAGAAGGTGCGTGACCTTGTTCCAGAATCTCAAGCGTACATGGACTTGCTTGCATTTGAGCGCAAACTGGACGCAACGATCATGCGCAAGCGGCTGGACATTCAAGAAGCGCTCAAGCGCCCAATGAAGCAGAAGCGGAAACTGCGTATTTTCATTTCAAATACCTTTTACCCACCGAAAGAGCCTACGGAAACTGAAGAAGGTGCCATGGCTTCCTGGGAACTCCGTGTCGAAGGGAGACTTACAGATGACTCGAAAGCAGATCCGAATAAGGTTAGCGGTCGTTGATATTATGAAACAAATTTAAATCAAATTACTAATTGAAATATTTATACTATTTGTATTTTTTTTTCATTGAAAGCGATCATCTCATTTAACTCAATTCATTCTTATCTACTTTTAGGTCAAACGCAAGTTTTCGTCATTTTTTAAGAGCCTGGTAATTGAGCTGGACAAAGAGCTCTATGGACCGGACAACCACTTGGTCGAGTGGCACCGAACGCACACGACGCAAGAGACGGACGGATTTCAGGTATTTAATAAGCAAAATAATGTTGTTAATTTATTTAGTTGGTTAATTAAATTCAATTTTTCTAATTACTAATGCAGGTGAAACGACCTGGAGACAAAAATGTCCGTTGTACTATTTTGCTCTTGCTGGACTACCAGCCGCTTCAGTTTAAATTGGACACGCGATTGGCTCGTTTGTTGGGAGTTCACACGCAGACGCGCCCAGTCATTATTGCAGCTCTTTGGCAGTATATCAAGACTCATCGTCTTCAAGTACATTTCTTTATATTCAATCTTAATATGAAAATATGAACATTATAATATTTATAAACAAAATATTAAAACTAGGATTCTCACGAACGGGAGTTCATCAACTGTGACAAGTATCTCGAGCAAATCTTTGCATGTCCTCGAATGAAGTTCGCAGAAATTCCACAGCGGCTAAACTCCCTTCTCCACCCGCCGGATCCAATAGTCATCAATCATCTCATCAGGTAAAAAGCAAAAATATTTACAGCTACAAAAAAAAACTTCTCCAGATGTAAAACTTTTAATTTAATCAACTTAAACAACTCAATTTTCACCTGAACAGTGTCGAGGGTGTTGAGCAAAAGAAAACTGCATGTTACGACATTGAGGTCGAAGTTGATGACACTCTCAAGTCACAGATGAACAACTTCCTTCTCTCTACTGCAAGTCTCCAAGAAATTCAGGTAAAAAAAATTTAGAAAAAGTCAAGAGCTATTTACTTAATTTAATTTAATTGATTTACATTGAATTTAACTATTTTAAAAGTATTAAAAGAATATTTGCTACATAGAGCCTCGACTCGAAGATTCATGAGACGGTGGAAACGATCAACCAGTTGAAAACGAATCGTGAATTTTTTCTGAGTTTTGCAAAGGACCCTCAACAGTTTATTACGAGATGGCTCATGTCTCAAACTAGAGATTTGAAGGTAAAATAAAGTTTTTGAACAACTTAATAATTAAAAAAAAAACATTGTTCTACACATTTAAAACAAAAATCCACTGTGCTACAGACGATGACCGACGTTGTTGGAAATCCCGAAGAGGAGAGACGCTGCGAATTTTACTTCCAGCCCTGGACGAGCGAAGCTGTCTGTCGCTACTTTTATACCAAATTGCAGCAGAAGAGAGCTGAGCTGGAGCAAGCCTTGGGAATACGATCAAATTAAAATGAAACTAGATAAGTTCTAAATAACTAAATAAGGGAAATCACATATTATTGAGAAAAAAACTAATTAAGTTAAGTTAAATTTAACTTTTTGCATTCATCAAGACATCAATGATTTTAACTCCATCGTGTTTAATTAGTTTAAAATTTTCAACAATTTGTTATAAGTTTATTGTTAATTTCTGGATATTAAATAATAAAAGAATGTAAAGTCTAGAAGCCAATTATTCTATTCTCAGTCTACGACTCTTTCTTTTTTTTGAATTTCTTAGCTAATCAGAATCAGAACAATAATTGAAATTATCTAGAATTCTACACTTATCACAATCAAAACAATAAAAATAATTAACTAATTGAGCAATAACCTCAACTAAAACAAAATGACTGAATGTCACTCTTCTGGAACCAAGGTGGGATTTCTTTTGAAATTGGAACGGATTCCACTTCAGGAGCATCAATTATTCTGACGCGAACGGTCATCCCGTCGTGATTGCGCTTCCCCACGGTCACGGTGGTTCCGCCGCCATGTTCAGCGATTAGTGGACTCGACGCATCGACATCTTGTAACAATTTATAAAAGTAGCCAAAGGACTCATTGAACCTGAAATCAAAGCCAGTTTACTAAGAAGCTTAACTCTAAATCTATGAAAATTTTACGATTTTTTAAAAAATGTAGTTGAGACTAGCCAAACAAGCCTATGCTTTATGCTAAGACAAATTTTTTTAAATTTTGTTTCAAGTCCTAAAACGGGCTTGTTTGGCTAATTTTAACGTAAAAATTGTCTTTCCTAAAATGAATCTGTTGTAGCACAGTGCCACTGGACATTAAAAATTTAAGATTTGGAGTACGGTGAATTTTGGTCCGTTCAGCTTACCGGCATAAAGTGATGAATGAAGGGTGCATTTCAGACACTTCCTCCATTTTGCTCACGCAAAAAGTGCAGCGGAAGTCGTTGAGCTTCGCGTGGTAAAAGTCCATGGCATAGAGCATCTCCACCTTGATTTTGGAGCAGTTGACATTGGTGCAGGAGAGGTAGGAGCGCATTCGATGCCAGCGCCGCTCCTTTGTCGTTTTCTTTTCAGCGATTTCCACCTTTTCACGAATCATGGAGAGCTTGTAGGCGAGGTTGTTGCGGAGGCTGGAGAAGTTGACATGGATGTGACCCATGTCCACGCGACTCTCGTTCGCATCCCCCGCCTGACGAACCTTGAGGATCTTGTTGTGGACCAGGAGCTGGACACTCGTTCGCAGCGTTTGATCGTCAAGCTGAAGAGTCCTCTGCAACTCGTCCTCAGTCATAGCTGCGAAACAGTAAATAACAAAACGCTGCTAAATCGTCCCAAGTGTTTGAAATGCTGGAATTTTGACAAGTGTTTTTACAACGAAAATTGTAATTTGCAATTACAGGTTGTAAAAAGCTGATGGCTGTTTTAACAGCGTTTGGTCTGTAATTTGTTGGAAATTCGTTAAAGCTGGACACTTGTCAAAACTTATTAATTGAATCATCTTTAGTTAATTGAGCATAATTTACAGTTATGATATAAAATGGCCTTGACAATGGTCAACTCTGTGGGAGAGTAGAACTTGGACACGACGGCCAGAAGGAGCTTCTCCAGTTCCGGGGTATGGTAAGGGCTCCAGGACAAGCATGACCTCCATCCTCCAGAATTGAACTCAAGCGCCGCGGCGGTGGAGGTGGACACGGCAGTGGACGTGGGCATGGACTTGGCCGTGGTCGTTGACATGGACTTCACCGTGGTCGTTGGTATGGACTTTACCGGGGCCGTTGACATGGGCTTGACCGCTGCTATGTCCGTTGACCTGGAACTGGACACAGGCGTTGACGATGATGTCGTCGGTTCCATTTTGTCACAGGTCGAGATGACCCTGAAAAATCAAGGAATCTTTTGAATCCATTAAATTATGCGATTGACCTTTTGACCTCCGCCAATTGACCTTTGACCTCCAAAATCCTTTGACTTGTTTCTGAATCTTGTTCTGCAATTCTATCGTTAAAAAACTTACCGTAAACGACTCCCTTCCAAAATGACAGCAAAATTGAAGACGCTTGACCTTTGACCTCGTATTGATTGAGTAGTTACAATTAACAAAACTGGACAAGAATCAAGAAAAAAAAGACAATTTCAATTAATTTGCCTAATTGACCTTTGACCTCGTCCTAATTGAAAGGTCACAATTAACAAACAATCATTGTGATTCACAATGTCAATTAATTAACTTTAAAATTCGCTCGCATTACTAGTTCACCAGTTAACCGCTAGTCTATGTGCACAGAGTTACCCGCACCTGTCGTTTTCTCCAATACAATATTTCGACGAAATTTTGGACGGCGTTTTTCAAAAACTTTTTTTTTGTTAATCCAAGTCAGTCTTCTTACTCAATTTTCCGCCGAAATCTTAGATGGCATTTTTGCGAATGCTTTCATTCCGAATTTCTCCCTTATTAAAAAATTGTCTCCTTGCAAATTCATTAGCCATTTTTCCATTGTTGATTTTCTTTAGAAAAGAGAGAATTGAAAAAGGAAAGCTGCGGCATAGGGTTTTCCACATTAAAAGTTGAATAGGAGATAAAGATGTCAGAGGGAATTCCTTTGTCGTCCTCACTCCCCATTGTCTCTTTTTTAAAAGTGAAAGTTTCCCATGCTCCTCAAAAAAAGTCGCCTGGCGACACGGCGACATCGGGCGAAGCGACACATAAAGCATGTTTAACTCTGGAGGGAATGGCGGGGCTAATGGATATGTAAATGTGAGACTTTTCCAGAGGCCATTGTCCCGAATCCTGTAGAGAAAGTCACTTTTCCAAATTCAAAGTGGAAGTTATGGCCAAGTGCTTTCTCTCCGTCATTTTCTAAAAGCTTTCTCTGTCCAGCCCTCTCCAGTTGCCACATTTGAAAAAGTACAGAGCATTTCTCTAGCAACCGTCAAAGTGAAAAGCTTTAGTCATGTCAAAAAAAGAGAAAGTCGGAGAAAGTAAAATGGCACTTTTCCAGTAACTGTGACTTTAAAATCTAAAAAATTTCCCCAAGGGGCCCGTGCCCTGTGGTTGCCCAGGGGTGACAAATTGAGGATTTTTTATTATTCATAAAGCATTTTCCTGACTTTCTCTTTTTTCCCGAACTTTTTCTTTTTGTTCTGGACATTAAAAAAACGCTCTGTAGAGCCTCTCCAGCCGACTCCAGAATTCCAGAAACGTCGAATCAGTCTAATTTTGAGGTTAGCAGAACTCCAGTTCCAAAATTGAGTTTCTTTGTTTTCTCCAGTTATCATTCACTGCCAGTGGAGCTAATCCGCTCCAGAATCCTCCAGAACCCTTCCAGCACCCTTCCAGGACCCGTTTGCAAAATCCTATTTGGACGACTGGAAATGGGCTTTCGCAAATCTGTTTAGCTACTTTCCTCCAGCAAAATCCCACTATTTCCAAAATCCGGTATTGCGGTTTTGAATTAATTTCAACGAGGGGAGGGAGGCTAAGCGGATTAGGAAAACAACACAGAAGGAGATATGCGGGTATTTGGATTTAATTTGAATTGAGCCCTCACTCAACCCAGCAGCGCTACAGCTTTTTGTCCAGGATTTTTTTTTTGTCCAGGGTTTTTTTTTTACAAAAGCCTTTTAATAATGTACCCTGGATTTTTAAATCTGTCAGGCAGGAATGGAGTGAGGCGGATTTCAGTGGAATCTGCGGGCTTCTAGAACAAGTGCCTCTTCGTACAGAGCGTTTCTTAAGTAGCGTACTCACAACACATATTTTCCTCTAAATAAATTGAATTAAAATTCTCTATTTCTCACGCTAGGGCAACTAGCTATCAGGTACCCCTGTGGAAAGTAGCTTTTGACTCATGACTTCAATATGAAGGACATTTACTTTCTCCGACTTTCTCTTTTTTGTACAAGAAACAATGACACGCTCTGTAGAAACAGATTTGGGATGGACAGGGGCTGGGAGAATGTTTGAAATATTTCATGAGAGAAAGCAAATGGAGAAAGTCATGTCACTTTTTGAGGCTGTCAAGGCTTTTCCCTTGTCATCCCTCTTCCAGCAACTTCCAGCCAACTGGAAAGTTCCAGGACGAGAGATTTGGACACTTGGGAAACATGGGGGACTTTTTATGCTAAATGATGGAGGGGAGGGGACTTAGAGGGGACTAAACGCTCACAATAATAAAAAGAGTACCCTTCCAAAAGTTTGACAATGCAAATTAATCTGCCGAGAGAGCCAAAAGAATTTGCAATTTGCGAAAAAGGGAAGGGCCGTCACTCCTCCGCAACATGACAGGGTCTGTAGAACATTGTCTAAATAAAAGGCAATATAAACTTCAGACAACAGTTTCTAAAGAAAAAATAAGAAAAGTTTTTGTTTTTTTTTTTAGAAAAGCGAATCTAATGACAGCGAGAATTTAGAGCTAAAAAACGACTGGGAAGTTTAGTCGATACTTCCAAAAAGTCATCCTTTTTTCAAAAATATTGCAATTTTATTTTAAAAAATTGTAATCAAATCTTTATTTCTAAGTTTTAAAAAGATTGGCACAGATTTGTTTGATTTAAAAAAAAATCTTACTACAGGGCGTTTTGTAATGTGATGTACAAAAAGAGAAAGCATTAAAAAGTAGACATTGCTCTACAAAAATGGTATGAATTGCATTCCAAATATCATACGGCGGTATTTAGCTACCATGTGGTCATTTGCTAGCTATGAAATTTTCTGATTCAATTATTTCCTTTCCAACTCTACCGTGTCCGTGTACGCTGGAATGTGGGGCGTGGGACATTTGGAGACTATGACACTGTGAGCAGACGACCACACGATAGCGTAAGTAGTAGTATAGGGTTAAAGGACCAAGCACCTAACGCTTCGAATTTACTACTATTGTGAAAAAAATAAAAAATCCTAAAGGCGTCTAGCAATGTCAAATAACCTAAATTGAAATTTCGATATTGCAGATTCCCGAACTTTCTCTTTTTATACAGGACGTTGTGAAATGCTTTAGTAAGTTTTTGGTAACAAGATTTCACACTGTTTCACTGCTTTCACCTCTCCTAAAAATTGTGCGTTTTTGTCAGACTCGCCAAAAATTTTTTTGAAAAGTTTGTTTTAAAAATCTGTGCTCGTTCAGAGCAGCAGCAGCCGGAAAAACAGGGTGGGAAAATGAGGTCAACTGATCAGAGGAGCGTGGGAGCGAATCAAAATTCAGAGAAAGTCTCAATTTGTGTCTTCGTCTCTCCTTGGGCGAGCATTAATGTTGGGGCGGAGGGTAATGGGGCCCTGTCACTTCCAGTGTCCATGTCCAAGGGTCACGTGGGCCCTTGACAAAATTGACAATATTAATCATCCCTCACTGACGTGACCTTAATGGGAAGTTGGGAGAAAGCAAAAACTTTTTAATGACTCTTCACAAAAGGCAATCGAAGCAGAGTCAATGGCCAATTTAGAGCCAGATTCTTCTCTCATTTAAAAAAGGCTCTGAATAATAGACTCATCTTCACTTTCCCAACAACTTTCTCTTTTTCAATCAGAGCATTTAAAATGAATCAATTTCAATTTTTCCCCCTTTCCTTTCCCTTCATCACTTTCTCCTCAACTTTCTCTTTTAAAAAACTTTTTTTCAAACTGAATGCTCCATTTACTTTTATCAATCTTAAACTTTTTCTCCCTTTAAAAGTGAGTTCCAATTCATTTCTGTAGGGCAGGAGGGGCCTTTCTCCAACTTTCACTTCCTCCTCGTAAGGGCTCTAAGTGTCTCTGCCAAAAATTCCCTTTCAATTTATATTCTCAGCTCTCGGAGAAAGTTTGAGTGAAAAATAAAGGGCCCGGGAAATGGGAAAAGATCGTAGCTGATCCGGGCTGAGTTTCAGTTAAGGGCTCTTCGACCGGGAAAAACCTTTATTTTACTTTTCTCTTTTTTAAAACAAGGTTTTTTAAACAGGTTATTTAAAACAGACTTTTTTTTAGAAGATGTTTCTTGAGAAGAGGGCCTCAATCTGCTTCCATGTTTGTCACATGGAATAAATGGATTTGAGTGGGCTTGAGTCCTCTGGGGAGGCCTATTATTAGGTCCCTTGAAGGGACTGGGGACTGCATGGGGCGACAAGGGGGCCTATCGAGATTTATTGCCACTTTCAAATCTACGCTCAAATCTGCAAGGCAATGAGACAAACTTTCACTCTCACGCGCAAAATATTATGCAAAAGCATCATCTAAATTCAGAAAAGAAAATGCTCTCCTCGTTTTGACTTTCCAATTCTTCCGACGCGATAAAATTTGACTTGATTTTATGACTTTCAAAAACACTCAGATAAACGCTTTCCAGATTTTTTTTTCTTCATACGCTTCTCTCTGATGTGCAACTCTTTAAAATGATCTAATTAATAACTTAATTATCATAATTATGATCTCCTAAATTTATATTTTTTAAATTTAAAACTGATTTGTGTTATTTTGTTATTTAGAAAGGACGCCGTCGAAAAAAATTCTACTTATTCATTCTTGAGAATAGAACGCAGTTTTCAGTTTGTAAAAAATTTTGATCGTTGTAACGTATTCCTTGAAAATCTTTTTTTTAAGCTTTCGATAAGTCAACATTTTAAGATTTTGTTTAAAATTCGAAATTTAAAAAAAAATCTCAAAATTTTTACTAAAGGAGATAATGGCACTCCTGATAGCGCTTGGGCACATTTTAGTTTTCAGAATTTGCTACCGTGTCATATTATGAGGCCGCCGTAGTCAATTTCTAACAAGTAGCAGACGACCAAACGGTTGCAGAAAGTCCTGGAGATTTAATTGAATTCAAAGTTGAAGATGTGAATGAACGGCATTTTTCTAAAAAAAAACTTTCTCTTGTTTCATCGTACGGTAGTAACGAAACGCTCTGTCACCCTTTCTAAAATGTCCCGAACACTTTTTATTTTTGGAAACTCAACTATTTTTGAAAAAAAAAGATTTTTTTTTTTTTTAGAAAATTCCAAACTTGAGACTTTTCAGCTATGAATTTATAGGCTTAGAATTACTTGAAGGTTCTCTTTTGAATGTCTCTGTACATGGCTTGGAAAAGTTAAAGTGGAAGTAGTGAGCGTACTTTTTCAATTGAAGATGTAAAAGTGTAATCAATCATCTAATTGTGAGAAGGATAATTGATGGAAAAGTCCGTATCTTTTGAAAGTAGAAAGTAGAATAAAAGAAAGTAAATTGGCGAAGCCATTAAATCTCCTCAAAAACTTTCTCGCGTTGATAAAGCTCATTGGGAAATGGAGAGGGATTTCCATAGAAAATCTCCATGATTCATCAATCAGCTAACAAAAGCCTCTCATCAAAACTTTACCCTTTGAATGCCTTATGAAGGAGATGAAGAAAAAAAGTTGCTTAGAATTTTAATCCCAACTTCAGCCAGCACGGGAGAAAGTTTTCTAAAGGGAAAATTAATTTTCAAAAATTCAAACACGAAATCGAACAAGTTCAAATTACATCTCATTGTCATTTTCATCAGCTTTCTTCCACTATCATCTTTCGTAAAATTACGGATTTCCCTAAATCACAAATTACAATCAGCATTTTAATAACCATTTAATATTTCTTGCTTGATTTTTTAACGAAACTAAAAGTCTTTGTAAAACTTTAGCTTACAAACTTCGACAAACTAAAAAAAAAATGCTGTAAAACTCCGTTTACTGTTTTTTATTGTTCAACTTACTTGAAACAATTTTTTTCAGATAGGTGACGCATCGTAACCAATGAAGCCCGTTCTATGACAGCATGATTTTTAATTTAAATTTCGGATTCATTTTGTCTTGTTCTGTTTTGGCTAACTTTTCTAATAGCAAATGAGCTCTGAATTAAAAAAAAACAATTGAATTTTTAACGCCCATCAATTGGAGCTGGACGAGGAGTAATTGTGGAAGAGTTTTTGTGCGACCGTTAACGCACATTGTCGTGCAAACTACTTTCTTCTAAATGTCCATCGATGGAATTTTTGAATAGTAAATGCCAGCTCGTTAAGCCAAGATTCGGAATTCGGAAGTTCTGAATTCAAAAATTGGAATTCTAAACCCATCGAGCAACTGATTTTTGAAGTGTGTAGCATTTGGCCGATCAGAATTTGCGTAGAATAGAAAGGGAAGTGAAAGCATTATAATTTAGTGATTTTTGTGCTATTTGAGAGATGGAGGTCTGTTGTAAATGCTTTCTCTCGCGACAGCCCCAGTCAATTAGAAGGAAGATTCAATTTGGAAAGCTAATAAAATTAAAGTGCAATTAGAAACAGGAAGCGGAAAATGGTGGTTTTGCAAGGGACATTTGGAAGGAGCGGCTGGAATTAATGGCATTTCTTTGCCCATCCTCTCCTCACGTCCATCTTGGAAATACCATTACATTCAAACCGCTCCGCTTTCCCTTCTCATTTACATAATTTTAATCAAATTTTGTCAACGTCCCCTCCGCAACTTACGAAGACAGAAATGTAGCTAAAAAAAATTTCAAAGCGATTTGTCTCTCAAAGCGATATTTCTACAAAAGCAAATTCTATTTTAATTTAATTAGCAAAACCGGAAGTGAAAGTAGAGAGAAAATTCAATTAGTCTCCAATTATGTCAACGTTGAAGTTAAGTCAAAAGCGGATGTCATGAAGTAGCCAAAGTTACTTTACGCTTTTGTTCTAGCCGTGTGTCTGTCTGACCTGGATTTTTGCCAAACCAAAGTCATGACTTATAACTATTATGTATTCAAAGTGGGATTTAAATGACGTAAAAAACATCTTTTCATGAAAAAAAAAAACATGAAACAAATGAAAAGGAACGTGGAATAGGGAGGGATCCTTTTGTTGAGTGATCTTTCGCTACTTTGTAGAATCCGTTTTAGCACGGTTGATTTATTCTCTGTTTTGAATCAATTTGTTAAAGTTGTGTAAAATTGTCTAGAAATTGCCTTCAATCGTCTTAACATTTACGTTAAGCTGTATCCACCATCTGCAACAATGTCGACTCCCGTGATCATGCTGGAGTCGTCACTGGAGAGGAAGAGAACGAGTCCACCCAGGTCACGTGGCTCCAGAAATCGCTTCAGCGTTGACCTCGCCATGTCATTCTCCATGAGTTTCTGTGCCGATTCGGGATTTTGAGCCACGTATTGACGGAACATGTCCGTTTTCATGAGGTCGGGTCGAATGACGTTCGAACGGATTTTAAATTGTCCAAGTTCTGCCGCCAGCGTCCTCGACAACATCGTCAGCGCTGCCTTGGAACAGGAGTAGGCTGCATAGCCAGTGGCTGTGACACGGTCAATCTAAAACAAAAATCACAATTTGATTTCAAAATTTTGGCTTTCAAATTCAAAATTTTGAGACTTCATTTCAAAAAGAATTCTTTTTGAAGAATACTTGACTCAAGTGAGGGCTTACGAGAGAAGAGATGTGGACGATTGTTCCGCTAGGAATGCCATGGGCCTTAATTCCTCTTGCGAAAATTTGGCTTAAGTTAAACGCCGCTTTAAAATTTATGCTGAAATGTCTACGCAATTTTTATAATGTGTCAGATTAAGTATTCGTAATGTTGTAGTCATTTATTTAAGTTAGTAATTTACCGGTCAATATCGTTTTCCGTCACGTCGAGAATGTTGGCAACTTTGACAACTCCGACATTGTTGACCAAGTGATGTATGGGAAGAACGGGTTCGATGACCTCTGTCGTGACCTTCCAATTCGAGAGGTCACAGGTCACGGTTTCCAAGTTGTGTCCAGGAAACTTCTGCTTAAGATTTTCAAGACCGTTGGCATCACGGTCTACGGCGATGACCGTGGCCCCTGCCCCAAGAAACCGTTCCACGATTTCCTTTCCAAGGCCTCAGAAATTAAAAAACGTGAAATTATGAAATTTTGTTTGAAAAGATTTTCTAATTTAGAAGTTTAGTTAATCAATCGTTTTTTTCTAAATTTTTTGAAAAGTACCGTTAGCTCCTCCGGTGACAAGGACGCGCTTTCCGGAAAATGAATATGTTGCCATTTAGAATGCACACTTTTTGAAGAGGCTCTTCCTTCACAAATCAGGAGCAATTACTGTCTACTTCTAGACGAAGAAATTGCCTAGTTTAAGATTATGAACACGTGATTTAAAAAAAAAGTAGGTTCAAGTACTTAAGGATAAGCTCAAGGTTATTTGGTTATTTGAACACGATAACGTTCTCCAAAGTTCAAATCAACTTACTAAACTTTCAAAAGTGTTATTTAAACAAGACAAACATGTTGTTTTTTTAAACGGTGTTAGGAAATCATATTCCTCAAAAAGTTACCCTTCAAAACAGAAGCATATTTTTTTTTATCATAAAGATAAACAAGCCCGTTTTAGGACAGCAGGATTTTTCTGCGTCGTCTTTACCCAGGATGATCTTGATTGGTTAATCTTAACTAAGATTAATTTCTTAATTAATTCACTAATTAGTTTACTTCAATTTACTTAACAATTAGAAGAAGCGCTGCATTTCTTAGGCTACATACTTCATTTAAAATTTCACGCACTCACGCTAAGACCCTACCGCTTTTAATAATTATAGAAAGTAAATCTCAATGATTTAATCAGATAAAATACATCAACTCAGCTTTAAAAAACCGATTTGACCTTCTAAGGTCATTGAAAACTCAAAATCAAGAAAATTCATGCATTTGTTTCGGCTTGTCTACTTTACCTTTGCCTTAACTTTGGTGACCTCAAGAGGTCAAATTGAGGCGGATTTGACACAACGGACTTCAAAATTAATTTCAACGAATTTTTTTTTTTCAATAATTATGCATTTTTTTTATTCGAACCCCCGTACACTTCTCTTGCGTTGTCCTTTGAAAGAGGTCCTGGGACGGGCTTGTTTGGCCTTCATTTTTTATTTTTAGAATTAATAGCTTGAATTATTTACAAGATTTAGATGTGGTTGGATTGAAGAGATTTAAGTTAGGCTGTATCCACTATCAACAACAATGTCGACTCCAGTGATCATGCTGGAGTCATCGCTGGAGAGAAAGAGCACGAGACTGCCCAGGTCACGTGGCTCCAGAAATCGCTTCAGCGAAGACCTCATCATGTCATTCTCCATCAGCTTCTCTGCAACTTCCGGATTTTCGGCCGCATATTGACCGAACATGTCCGTTTTCATGAGATTGGGGCGAATGACGTTGGAACGGATTTTAAATTGCCCTAATTCTGCCGCCAGCGTCCTCGACAGCATCGTCAGCGCTGCCTTTGAACATGAATACGCTGAGCATCCAATAGCCGTAATACGATCAATCTAAAAAACATCAAAATTTTATTTCAAAATTTTGGTATTGTATTTCATAATTGTGAAATTTTGTAATTGTATTTCATGATTGTGAAATTTTAAATTTGATTTCAAAATGTTGGAATTGTATTTCATAATTATGAAATTTTAAATTTTATTTCAATATTTTGGAATTGTATTTCAAAATTTTGGAATTGCATTTCAAAATTTTGAAATTGTATTTAAAATTGTGAAGATTGTTTCCCTGAATTATGATCTTACGAGCGACGAAATGTGAACAATTGTTCCGCCAGTTAAGCCATGAGCTTGAACTCCCCTCGTGAAAATTTGGCTAAGGTTGAATGCCGCTTTAAAATTTACGTTTAATTGACTAGAAAAAAAAAACAAGACTTGCAGATTAATTGTGGAGTGGTGGTTTCTTGTTTAATCTTAGTTTGTTTCGTGTGTTTGAATTGCGTACGCATCAAGGTCAATTTCCGTCACGTCGAGAAAAGAGGTCACTTTCACAATCCCAGCATTGTTGACCAAGTGGTGAATGGGAAGAACGGGTTCAATGACCTCTGCCGTGACCTTCCAATTTGAAATGTCACAGGTCACGGTTTCCAAGTTGTCTCCAGGAAATTCCTGCTTGAGATTTTCAAGACCGTTGTCGTCACGGTCCACGGCGACCACCGTGGCCCCGGCTCCCAAAAACCGTTTCACGATTTCCTTTCCGAGACCTTAGAATTTGAAAACAAAAATTGCTTCTTTTTTTAATTTAGAAAAAGGTTTAGAATTTAGAAATTCAAAGTAATTTATTCATTTTTTAATTTTGAAAAGTACCGTTTGCTCCACCGGTGACAAGGACGCGCTTTCCGGAAAACGAATATGTTGCCATTGCACTTGACGCACTCTTCGAAAGGACTGTAATTGCCAATTAGAAGCAATTACTAACCACTTAAGCAAAAGAATTTGTGTAGTTTGTTTAATATTATTAAAACGTGGTGAATTTGAATTCCTAAAAAAAAACTCCTTCAGAAATAGTACTATAGAATAAGAAGGCGATTTGAAGCCGATAAGGCTCTAAAAAAAAGCTGAAATCAAATCTAATGTGAAAAGTGTCATTACCCGCCTAGGGAACCCTTACAATTATTCAAGGACATTTTCACAACGCAGGAAAAATATTTTTTTAGACACTTTTGGGTACTTTCGAACCCTTCAAGGGCCAGTTTCGGTCAAGCACGCACGTAACAGAGTTCAAATCATGGAAACATGGACATGGGACTATCTTAATTTAGGTTTGAATTCTGTCGGGTCATTGTTGAGTGAAAATTATAGTCGGCAAATGGACCGATCAAAAACATCAATAGCTTCTGCTTCTTAATGTTGACTTAAACACTGAAATTTTTAACTTTAAAAGCTGAAATTTGAATTAATTCAATTTCATTAAAAGAAAGCATTAAAAATTCAAAGCTTCAATTTTCACTATGTAACGACTTTCTTTGTGTAATTCCTCCCTTCAGTCAAAAGTGAAAGTGCGTACTTTCCCTTGAATTTGAAAGAGGAAAGACATTTATCACTTGTCTCATTTTCTTTTTCTGGTAAATGAGGAGGGGTGAAGACGGTTTGCATGCAGAGGGCCCTTGACGCAGGGTCCTCTGCCTCTGCTAAGGGCTTGTAGAGCTCTAATGGGCCTAACTTGCCTAATAATTTAAGCCTGGAGGAAAGAGGGGTGAAAGGAGTGCCTATATTTTTCACTCCAAAAACTTTCTCCTCGCTGAATATGTGAGGGGCTCAAGAAATAATTTAATGGACTCCATTTCTTTTCCTTTTCTTCTTAAGGGCCCTGTGACAGGGGACTTGAGGACTGGGATGAATGGAAAGTGAGTTGAAGGCGCCATTTATAGGAAATTGAAGGGATCAATTTTCAATGGAGCCCTTATTTAAAAAAAAGAAGAGAAGTGAAAGCATTTGGAAAAGTCAAGGGAAGCGGAGAAGCGTCGGAGTGAAAGCAAAGGGGACATTTGCAAAAGTTTGCAATTTCTGTCAGGGCTCAGAGGCCCTTTTCAAGTGTCTGAGAGGATTCTGATTTCAATTTTACAGGGATTAGGACCCTTGATCTAATGTCAAAAGAAAGGGAAAGTGACAGAGGATCCTCTTGTAGGAAGAAAAAAAAATCGTTTGACTCAGCTTTTTAATTTCGAAAATTTCGAGCCAACAAAGCTTCGACGAAAATAACAGCGTAGAAATTACACTGTTTACAAAAAATTTAAAATTTTAAAAAAATGTAAGTAGAAAAATGGCAAATTAAGAAAAAATGATTTTACTCAAAAAATAATTTCGTAAAACAGATTTAGGATTTCGACTAGAACATTTGTAATTGGTAAGCCTAGACACTGTTAATATTTTTAATTTTGTTTTTCATAGTTGTGAGATGCCATTCTTCAGTTGTTTGGCCAATTAAGTCGTTATTTCGTTTTATTTTCCTATTTGTTGTGTTTTGTAATATTCCAGCGTTCCTGGCGATACTGTATGGTCATTTCCTAAATTTAAATTTTAACATCATTTCCCACTACTCTCCTATTTCTAATTATTTCAATTGAAATCATAAAGTTAGCATATGTGCAGGCAGTTGCTAATGGTTCTGGAGTTACAATTCGAGGATTTTTATTGATAAGCATTTTTTTTAGAACAATGTGAACTTTCTCTTTTTATAACAAGAGATAAAAAGGCTCTGTACACCCTTCATGCGATCTGAGCCTAGTTTTACTTAATTCAGAAGTTTGAAATGCGAGTGAATTCCTTGGCTCTCGTCCTGATTGAATTGTTTTCCCTCGTTCAATTTCCGAAGAACTTTCTCTTTGCTGGAAAGAAGGGGTCATTTCCCTTGGATTCGCTGAGAGGTGGACCATAAATCAGGTGGAAGGGAGACTGGAATTGACTTTCACTGCTTTCACCAACATCAATTCAAAACTAACACTTCCAACTTTCTCCTCCTCAAAAGAGAAAGTAACAAGTTTCCTGCTGGACGCTCCAAAACTTTACCGTCCCCTACCATTTTGAATCATGTTCTGAACACGCTTTTAAAACAAAAAAAAACGTCCCAAAGTATTTTAAGTCATGTTCTGAACACCCTTTTTCAACCAAAAACAGCCCAAAAGTTTCCGAACTTGGGAAAGAGCAGTCTGTCCTCATTTCCTTAATGATCTCTGGGCAGTCCTCTCTGCATTTTAAAGTTAAGAAAACTTGGAAATCATAACGGGAGCACTGGAAGACGCTGGAAGGGGTTTTACTTCAAGCGCTACTGGAGCGCTGGAGATAATCTTTTTGAATTTTATGCCTGGAACGTGCTGGAGAAAGGAGAAGGAATTAATTCATTACATATTTAATTAGGAGATATAAATTCTGCTCCTTAATTACATTTACCCATTGTCTCCCCTCCCCTGTCGCTTCTTGTCATTTCAGCGTTTCAGCCTCTCAGCTTTACAAAATCGCTGCTTCTAAAATTTTTGAATCTTGCACTGAAAGCCTCTATAATAGACTAGCAACATGAAATATAACCCGTTTTCCTACCCCAAAAATTGAAGTCTAGTTTAAAATCATTAAGAACGTTGAATTACAGCAAAATGCTTCCAACGCCACTTTGACGGATTCTAATTAAAATGCATAAAATACACCATTTTGAAAACATGGACCAATAAAGGGTTCAAAATTTCTCAATTTCTAAAAAATTTCAAGTTTTTGTAAACTGCAAGTTTCGTTTTTTGAGAGTTGGAAAAAGCATTTCAGAATGAGAGTAAACTGGAAAAAATTCAACGAATAAAAAAAAATCACTAAAAAACTAGTTTTTCAAAAATCAACAATTTAAAAATGTTTTGTTACAGTTTATTTTACAGCGGAATATTTCTTTCCGCACTTTCTCTTTATAAAAAAAAGGCTCTGTACTTTTCTTATGGATATGAACTGGGGGAGGATGCAATTTTTTGGAATCCTCATTTTTGTCTTTTTTGGTTTTGGTTTTGGTTTCATGGTTTATTTTTTCTATTTTTTGTATGTTTTTGATTGATGATGAGATACATTTTTGTGGCATATTTTGATGTGCTGTGATCTTAAATAATGTTGTGAGGGTTGTTTTGGTGCGTCTTCGTCGTCCGTGGACCGTTAGCGTTGACATTGACGTGCGTCGTTGTGCTTTCCGTGCGTGTCTCGAGACAGTTTGTTTTGAAATGAGCTGGATCTGGATCTGCGTGCCTCGTGACGCTGAAACGCTGAAAGGCTGGAAAGGATAAATTTAGAGATGCAGGGGAGTGCGTCGGAAATGCATCTCCCTCCTTTGATCTTCTTTCCCATTAAATGAAGATCACATCGCATCAGACCAATTCCACAAATCTACCCCATTCACCTTTCTACTCAAAAACAAAAAGCAGAAGCTTTCTCCTGCTTTCTCCCATCAACCGTCAGCTTCAAAAAAGCTGATTAACTAAATCCTGGATTTAGAAGGAGAAAGCTCAACTTTCAAACAATTTTTCTAAAGGAAAGACTCCACTTTCTCTTTTTTAAAACTCCACTTTCTCTTTTCAAAACTCCACTTTCTCTTTTTTTTAAACTTGAACAAGTCTCCTTGACATTGTTTTCAATTAAAATGGGATTACGTCGATGGTTTCCAGATGATTAACGTTATTTGCGCATATCCTTTGTCTATTAGCGTCCCTTCTGCTATCAAACCCTATTTCAGAAGCCATTACTCTTGGAAAAGCTCAAACCCTAATTTATCACTTTCTATTTGGTACTTTCTCCAGGGTACAGAGCATTTTTCAAGCGAGGTTCAAAAAAGAGAAAGTCGTGAAAGTTCATTTTTAGCAGAGACGGAGAGGAATTTTGTGTTTATCAAAATTCAAAGAGTTTGTCACGCTAGGGCACTTTACCTTAAGTACCCCATGTACCCTCATTTTTGAAGATCGTTTTTCAGGTGGTACTGTAATAAATTACACGGATAATTAGTTTCTCTTTTCGTATGGTATTTGAAAAACGCTCTGTATAAAAGGGGCCATGTGCTTTCGGCGGCCCTTACGCTGCCCAGCGCCGCTGAATCATTAGAGGAGGGGCGTCAGCGCTGCCTGTCGCTGGAAGTGGAATGATTTGAGCGATATGCGATTGACCTGGGTGATAGAGCTCCATTTATTTCAGTGACTGGGAGTCGCTGTTGCAAAATTACGCTGTCAATGCAACTCCCACTCTACTTTCACCCACCACATCAATCATGTCCCCAAATGATCTTCCTTTCATCAAAGCTACAATGGGGCGCTCAAGGAAACACGAGACGCCAAAACGGGCGGTAGATACATAGCAAAAGTACAGAGCCTTTCTTAATGTCTGAACGACAAGCCAAACACTCAATTTACTCAATTTCACTTGTTAGCTAACTGACAACGTGACAACTGACTCACTCATCACTAATGTGCTCGAATACCCTATGCCAAATCCCGCCTAATCGTGTTGAAAGATCAAGGTAACCAAAAATTTAAATTTCAGAATTATAGGCTTTCAAAAAGTCAAAATTTTTGAATTCTACATTTTTTTTTTAAATTTAGAATTCTGTCTTCGAAAATTCGAAATTTTAAAATTCTAGGCTTTCAAAAATTCTAAATTCAAGTATTCTGTTGTAATTGTAAATTTGAAATATTGCAATTCAAACCCTTTTTCTCTTTAAAATTAGGAAATTAACTAATTTACAAATCATTGGGATAACGTTGAGATTTTCGATTGCAAGACTATTGCAAGTTCTTTCAAGCTTTCTCTTTTGTTTGTTTAAAAAATGTTTTTTTTTTTTTACAAAGAATCGCTTCTAGTTGCGAGGAATCGATGAAGCGCTCTGTAGAATGTGGCTGAATGAAGGAGAGTGAGTGAGGGTGAAAGTTGAAAAGTGAAACCTTTTAGAAAGTGTCCGGAAGCGTTGAGTGCCTTGGCCACGGAGGGGCAAGTGGGGCCTGGAAGGACCCGGAAGATGCTGGAAGGAGCTGGAAGGGGCAAGGAGGCTCACTTCCGCTTCTTTTGACTTCCAGGACGACGACAATGCATGTTGCAGCGGAAGCCGAAGGGCCCTTGTTCGGAACAAGAGTCTTGTTTAGAACAAGTCGCTCGTTCAGAACAAGGACGTTTTGCTGCTTCTCAGAAGGGCTGTTGGTGGGAATGTGATGTGGACAGTGAATTTGACAGCGTAATTTGAAGGAGGGGAGATTGAGAGGCTCTTTCAAGGAAGAAATTGACAAATATGAGTTTTGAGTTTGGGAGAAAGTCGTTATAAAGATGAAGGAGAAAGTAGAAGATGGATTAAATTACAAATGTCAAAATCACGTTGTGCGGCCTAAGAGAGAGGGATGAGGACTTTTCAACAGAATCTTACGAAATTGAGACATGACTCAAAGTGGGGAGGAGGATCCTTTTACAGTGCGGGAAAAATGTATAAGTCCACTTCTAATTTTTAATGAAACTAAGGTAAAATTAGAACGCAAACGAGCATGGTTTACATATTTTATTCCTTTAGCATTACTGACAAC
>VYYI01001263.1:0-20764 GCA_021029175.1 Bilobella aurantiaca
TATTAAAAAAAGTGAGGTGCTGAGGTGCTGAGTTGACGCTTTGTAATACCCTTACATGTAAGTGAGGTGCTGATTTGAGGTGCCCAGTTGACTGTGCTGGAATTGAGGTGCCCAGTTGACGGAGCTGAGGTGCCCAGTTGACGCACCCAAGAATTGCTTTGACTCCAACTTGTGTATGCCCAAGTCTTCGTTATTACGCTGCAGTTTTAGAGGATTTTGACACTTCTATGTTGCCTTTTGGACTAGTAGTTCGTTCTACCTCTTGCAAGTTTCATCAATTAGTAATTAGTTAAATTAATTAGTTTAGAGTGAAATGAAAACAATCTTTTCAATAATCTTTTCCATCTCATCTTGTAATTAAACCATAGGAATCATGGCAAGGGTAATTGACAGATCAAAGATAAAAATAGGCGGGCCTACATTCGCGACTGTATATGTGAAATACATATATTAGTTTAAATTATGTAAAAGTAAACAGGTTTCGGTTAGGTTTAAATTGGATTGGATTGCAGGCAGTAAATAGGAGTGCACTTTTCTTAAAATAGCAGAAAAAAGTTTTGTGCCAAAATACCATTCTACAATCCACTTCCAAGTCTGATTAAGCCAAAAGGAGTAGAATGTTAAAGGATAGTTTTTACAAATTAATTTTTTAAATATTAAGCAAAGAGTGTACCCGCTTTTTTAAACCATCCCCCCTCCCGTATTTGTATTAAACCGAATGATTATTCTTTGGTTAGGGAATAGTATGACGGTAAGACAGCTAGAACACGATGGTACGATAGCTAGTACACGATGGAACGATGTTACGATAAATCGTCGACGATGGTACGATGGTACGGTAACTAGTAAAGTATGAGAAGGTACCTAGTAGTACACCTCATTTACTGAGTCACAAACGAGTCAAAAATCTAATCGTTAATGCATTATGGGGCAGCTGATTTAATGGTTTTTAAAATTTATGGTATGACTGATTTATACTGATACTAGTTAATAATTTTGAGAAATACAATTTTCAGTCATTAGATGACGCGTTCTAATATGAAATCTTTGCCGGACTTCTATTGCAAAATTTACGTTAAAATAGTCATTAAATAGGTGGTGAGCCTATTCTAATGTATTTTTGGTTTATAGATGAGTTATTTCACCCGGATTTTTTTTGGATACTTTAAAATTTTCTACAACAGGAAGACCTGAACTACGGGGCTGGCTGCCGATATTAAAGAGTAACGTGTACAATACTCAAATTCTTTCCTTAACAGATTAACTATAACTAAATACGATAAAGACGACGACACACCCAAGAAGTAAAATTAGTTGCACTCCAATACAATACGCATATTGAAAAAGTTTAATAATGTATTTGTATACGGAATCATTTGTTGACTAGTTCCGTCATTTAAAAGTTATCTTAACTTTTGTGTAAATTACTGGATTATTGCTTACTCCCGTGTAACTGATGAATTACAAAATTTTCAAGATTTTACAACACTGCATACTGACATATGATGCTTAAAATATCCTTTTGAGTGATAAAAACGATCACTTGCAAAAATACCGTCATAATATTGCTTAGCAACGCAGCTAAAAAAGATAGGAAACATTTATAGCGGTTGTCAACACATTTTTTGCATGATGTTCATTCGAGTAGAATCACGAGATTAATTTTGAGACTTCTAGATTAAATAGTTATTTAAATGAAATCAAATGATAAGCTAAGCTAAGTCTACGCTAACAGACTGTAATTGTATGTATGAAAATTAGAGAAAGTTCATCTGCAATACAAAAATTTAAATGTATTAAGTGTATTTCTATTCGCCCTCTCACATTGCCAGAAGAATAAATTTATACTTAATTATTTTGTTGCAATTACATGTTTATTTCTTTTATCATATAATTATAAAATTCAATGCTTTTGGTAGTGTCTGCTTACATTCCTTCCTGGCTGAAAAATGCTGCAACGAAGAGGTATGTGCCTGGGCCATTTTTGTCCTTTCCAATGACCGAGCGGTGTGAAAATCCAACACTTTTGTACAATTCTAGATTATCCTAAGACAAAATTACTTTAATAAGTACGAGGTTAGATAAATGCTTCAATCTTACATTTAATGCCGCTACAATCCGGTTGTTAATGTACTCCTTTCCGATTTCCAAAGCCTGTTTATAAGTTAAGCCATCACCTTCATCTTTACTTGGTATTTCCGTATATGTAAATCCTCTTTTCGGCTGTTCTATGTCTAATGCGGTAACATAGGGGTCCGTGTCGCCTAGAGCTACCTTTATGAGTACTATATTTCTCTTCCTTCCACTGTCCAAGCTTACCGTAAATAAACAAACGATGCCGTGTGAAGGAATAATGAACTTTTTGTTAAACTGATTTTCATTTCCTCGAGTTTTGATATACTTTGAAGTAGCTTCATGCAGCTATATAAACACTTTATTTAGATAAACAAAATGAAGGCACGATTACATATATAATACAATTAGTAAAATAAGATGCTTAGGAAAGATACAACATATATGCCAGTTGCTAAAAGGCGAGGAATAGGCAAAAAATTGAGAAAATAAGAATGCTTTGGAAACATTTGAGTGAATATGGTTGCTTTTGAAAACACTAAATATTTCACATGCCTTTTCAAACTAGTCGTATGTCGAAACGATTTAAGGAATAATACTTTTTACCTCATTTGCAAGTCTTGGTTTTAAAGGTAGAAATTTTGAGCCGCCATATAATTCAACGCTTCCATTATCGTCGAAACAGATTGCCGCCAAATTTGAACGAAATGCAGCAAGTAGGAGAAAGAATGTCGGAAAAACGGGCATTATGATTGAACAAAAGCTGCAAAAAATGTTATGCTTTGAAATTTAACAAATTATTTATAGCGCAAGCTCTTTAAATACAATTTAGGCAAACGGGTTGTTTCCCATTGAAAATCTAAGCCTCATCCTACAAATGCTGCGAATTTCGAATTTTTATGTCTCATAGATGTTTATGCTCCAACAACGAGTGAAATTTATCTATTTCACGAAGCCAAAAACTTTCACAAATTATAAGAGTATTACATAGATTTAAAGAGCCAATCTATTAACTTGGTTCCAGAATAATATTATAGGGTTATATTATTTATTATTATTATTTATTTATTATTTATTATTATTATTTATTGTAACAATAAAGGGTTTGCAACAATATTGTAAATTCTTATGATGTTTGATAATTCTTGTTTGTTTATTTTTGTTTAAATTGGTAATGGGATATGGATATGGAAATGGACAATTCTACTTACAATTTAGATACATAGCTTAAAATTAGAAAATAAAATCACTAGTTTCAAATTGCAAGAAGATAGAAATACTGTTAAAATAAATATGCCTTGATTTGAAATACATGTTTTGATTTTCTTGTGGCGGCTTACTGCTTTATGGCATTTCAGCAAACACTATCTTTTAGATGATTAAATTAGTAAAATATTACAGCAGAAATCATTGTATTTCAGCTGTGTCTAAGACAGCGTAGTGTATTACAACTTTAGATTAACTTAAAATACATGAATGTAAAAATTAAATTGTTGAATAAATTGAGTCTGTTGAAAACAGCGGTCACAAAATTTATTGTTTAAAATCAAATCAGGATCAATTTGTACACAGTTACGCTAGTTGATTATAAGATTCCTAACTTGAGAATTCATTGTTATTGCTGCCAAATCGCAAGAATTTTTTCGTTCGAAGCTTCGAACAATTCTTTTTTAACTGGCTGGTGTTAGAGGTATAACGATAGGTATTGCTAAAGAATACTTCTTGAAAGTTTATACTTTAAAATGTTGGTTAATTATTAAAAAGAAATTGGCTGATGCAAAAGCCATTTGAAATAATGGTGAGTAACTCTTATGTGAGCATTTGGAAAAATTTCCACCTACGTTACTAACAAGTTTATGTAAAGTTCTTTTGATCTAGTTGCAGAGTTGCAGTGTTATGAAAGCTCGAATTTCTAAAGGCTACAAAGAAGTACATGTACGTGTTACGACTATGATAAGCAGTAAAGAATTGATGCCCCTTATGATTATTGACCTCTTTGACCATGACCTAGTTAGTTCAATGAATTAATAAATTTTTTAAACCAATCTAATGGTTTTTAAAACAAAAATGTCGGAATCTTAATAGTAAAACAAGAACAACAATGGGTTACTGTGATCATGCATTTTTTGTGCTCTAAATCTTATTGAATGTTTTCAATAAACTTAAGTTAGCTTTTTTTTTTACTAGGAATTAGGCTCATTAGCGTAAATGTCGCAAGCGACCGGGCACGATCAGACTTATTTGTAATATTCCGCAAATGGCGTAGCCACAACCCTGACGAAAGGAAAAGCCACAGCTTTCTCCCGATTACAAGGGGTGACACTACGAAACTGTAAAGCCAAATGCTAATGCAAAGTCATAATTTTCTCTAGTGCTACCATCATTTTCGGTCTCTAGTATGAGTAGCTTCAAATATAGAATGCATGTATTTAGAGACATCATAGATGGCGCACTAGTTTTATTTAGCAATTTTAGGCGTTGGGATGATGGTTTTAGCAGCAAAACCGGTTGCAAACCGTCGCCGCTGTGAGGTAGGAAATTGTTTGATTCAAAGAAGACATTTAAGCATGAGTCGGCTCATAAAATTTAAATAAAAATAGCTCGCCCTCAAAACTTGTACTTCTGTAATGCGACGGAGTATCGCGAAAATGAATTTTATTAAAACCGATGTGAGAAGTTCAATGTTTTAACCTTTAATTTTTTTATTCGTTTGAAAATTTGAAAAGTTATGATGTTTTCAAGGGACCTAAGCGACTCCAGGCCCTTTTCCATTATTGAAATGACTCCTAAATTCGCTCAAAACTGTAAACCAAAAACTTGGTTTTTACGGGCATTTGCTAGTATTGCATAATCCAAAAATTATGCTCTTTCCAGCGATATATGTGACCCCCCAACCCTTTAACCATTTTAGAATGACCTTGTAACTTATTCAAACCCAAAATTTGGGCTATTTCGTATTGTTGCATGAAAGTAATTTGGTAACAGTACAATACGCTATTTAAGTTAGTAGTCCGTCTGTCCGTCGGGTTAATCGAACGGGTTAACTTTTTTCAAATCTGTTTCCAGGTGTAGGTAGTAGGGGTCAAGCGTAAGCCATAGCTCGAAGATGGGCCATAGGGGCCATACCCTTCACCCTAAGCTTGACGACCCCTAAAAGACCCCCAAATCCGTAAATTCGATTTGTCATATTTTTGCATGAAACAAAAAGTTATGATAATTTCAAGAACCAGAGTGACAATAGACCCTTCATCCTTATATCGATGACCCCCTAAATGAACCCCAATTTGAAAAATCGAATTTTTTGGATTTTTGCTCGTTTTGCATAAATCGAAAAGTTATGATGGTTTCAGCTTTATATCTGACTCCCAACCCTTCAACCATTTTAGGATAAGCTTGTAATTGACCCCAAACCTAACATTTGTCTTTTTCGTGGTTTTGCTAGTGTTGCAAGAAAGTATTTTGATATCAGTACAATACGCTACTTAAGTTACGTGCGTTCACAACGGTTTGCTTTAACTATTTATTGTTACATTTGACACACCCATATTGTAATAGAAATTTGTACCTTTTCTGGTTGGTCTCATTGAATATTCGTCAGATTGGATACTTCACCAAGACGATGGTGGATAGAATTATTCAAATGGTTCTAGCATGTGACTGCACGGTATTTAAGTGTTGTGGCGATACACGCCAATTTACACCTTACTAACCCTTGACCCTTAAGTGGCGCTAAGCGCCATCCGTATCCCATACCCCGTCACTTCACGCCGCCTTGTGTCCACTCTAGGACCAGAGTCAGGCAGCCCTTGCTCCTCCCCTTGTCCAGCTTCCCCCATGCCACATACCAACCATTTCCCATTTCAACGTGCTTGGCCATGAGGAAAGAGAACACAAGGAGAAGACACAGCAGAAGAGGAACCAGTCACGTCCCAGGCTTCGCCCTCTCCACATCTCCCGTCGCCGCCTGGACTTCGCCCTCCAGCCGTGTGACCCTTTGACCCCTTTCCACACTTAAGTACCCTCCCTATAGTTAATCCTGAGTGCTCTCCTAAAGATCTCCCTCATCAGAAGCCACTCCAGGAGGACCCCTTAGCCGTACAACATATGCATTTTTCGCGCCCTCGAGCCCCAGAGGCTAACGCCTGCAGGGGGTTGTAGCAAATCACGTAGAGAGACATATGCATTTATTATTTGGTTTGATTATTTGAGCACAAATAAAAGTGTTCATTTCCCTTCTCCTGTGGCCCATGGTTATTGTTTCATTTACTTTCAGTAGCGGCTTAGATTTTCTTAGTAATTATTTATTTACGGAATCAATTTCCACGAAACGTAACCAGTTGCGTTGTTGAATATTATTTATTAATAATATTTTGAGAGGCCAAAGTAAACCTACATAAAATCTACGTGTTGTCCAAACAGGGGTCTTCAGTATTTTACTTATTTTAACTCTTATGTTTTTGTTGGCAAAAAACTCTCAGAAAGGCATTCAATAAAATTCCAAAGCAATGCTATGTTATGTTATGTTAAATCTATCTGACGTCTTCCATGGAAATCATGTAACCACCCTTGTAGCTGATGAAGATTCTAGTCTTGTTGCAACACTAATTTTACATAAGCATGCTAGCGACGAAAAAGAGAGAAAGAATTCGCTGTTATTTACATAATTTTTAGTTAATGTTTTTTGCTGTACATTGGTTTCTTAGCTAAATAAAAAAAATACTGCTAATTAATCAAGCTGTACACAAACAACAAAAATTTATTTAGAAAATCTCTTGAATTTAATTTTATGTTTAGGTTTTCTGATTTATTTATTTCTGGTTTACTTTTTTATCTTAAACATCTAACTCTTTTGGGGTTGTGGCGTTTTAGGTTTGGGCTTTTAAGTTTAGGTTTTTTGTTTAGGCATAGATTTTGAAGATTAGGTTTATAGGTATAGGTTTTAAGAAGAGGTATAAGTGCTTCTTGGGTATTTTATTGTTTTGGTTTAGGTTTTAAAGTTTAAAAAGTTTGCAGGTACAGATTCTGCGTATCTAGAAACCCTGTCAAATGTTTACGTATCAAAAACAAGTGGAATAAAACTCTTTTTGATTAAGGATGTGTTGGTCATTTGGAAATACCGAATTAATCAAATGTCATCTAATGATACATAAATGTAATAGCAACTTCCAGAGCATTTTCTTATTTCATGTTTTTGAAGTTCCTTACGATGCCGAAGCCTAAAGTACTCATCTATTATGCACAATTTATCAGACTTACCTACTAAAATATTTAGGATGGATTTAATGCTAAACTATATATGCACTGAAACTTTCAAATGTTTAGTTTTAATAAATGTAATATTTAACGATAATGTGTTTGATTATAGCAACTCCTTGCCCTAGAAAAGACCTTGTCCACTGTATACGATTATTATTTCCTTGGTCACGCAAATTGTTAATGGTTGTATTAGCAAGCAACATCAATATTCCTGGCAACAAATTGTAACATTGCACAAGATAAAAAACCCTACTATTCCTTTCAGCTCTAGAGTAGGGCATAGCATAGCTTGTATAATATCATATAACACTCGGCTCGCAGGCAAACTAATAGATTGAATAAATAGGCTCGGTGCTTTGAAGATATTCATCATACTATTTCAGAGCTACGAACTCCTCCAACAAAGTACAAGAAATGAAGACATTTTTATTTGCTTTCTTGCTCAGTGCAGCCATTGTTCACGGCGATATTCTCACGGTGAGGCTAACTTATGAAGAAAATGGTAAACTGTATGGTTGGAAGGTCAAGCTCGATTCAAACGCTAAAGAGTGCTTTCCCATGGGGTAAGAAAAATTTAAAAATCATAGTAAGACCTCTTGCCAACGTTGACCGGTTTGGCTAAGGAATGTTTAATGCCTTACAGTCTCAAGAACTCATGATCGTTCCTATTATTTCCTTTATGTTTACTACTTGTGTTTTTATAAAGAAATTAGTATTTCTGACGGGTTGTTGTGAGATTTGAAAAAACTTAGCATTTTTTTTTTTGCAATAAGTACCTTATTCGTACCTTGTAGTACCAATTTCTCTTAATATTGCATTAATGAGCAAAAAAAACAGCATGCTCTAGTTCTAATTTCTCTTTAGAAATAATAAATACCTGTTCTCCCGTGCCTTGGCTTGGAGCAACGTGAAATTGAACACAAATCAAAAAAAAATTGGAGTCAAGGTTGTAGAAGTAATGAGAAACGAAACAGCGCATTACTTTGAAACGTTCAAAGCCATTAAAAGCATTGAGCAGAGTGGAGCAAGTACGGATGATGTACTTAAGCTCACGTACTTTGATGCAGACGAAAAGAAACGGTAAGAAAATTTTAAACCTATAAATTCAACAAAGCTAAAGGAAACTATATCTACTTTAGTATTGAACTCGAGAGTGTTCCTCGGTCAAAATTTGACGACGCGATGTGGTACCTTATTAAATATGGACGAATTATTGAAGAGAGACACCCCACCCTTGCACAACATACGAAGGAGAAGATGAAGGAGGGGGAAAAGGAGGAGGAGATAAAGGAAGGAGACATAAAGGAGGAGGAGGGAATGGTGGGAGAGATAAAAAAGGAGGAAGTAAAGGAGGGTGAGATAAAGGAGGGGGAGGTAAAGGAGGAGGGGGAGTTAAAGGAGGAGGGAAAAGAGGAGGACTAACCCCAAATGCTAGAGGAGAAGGATTTATTTATTTAAGGAGTCAATGCTGAATGGCTATTATTTTCAACAAAAAACCCAAATACAGTCCCTTACCAATATTTGTAGGCTTGTTAATTCTAACCATATGTTCAGGTCACTTTCAATAAAAAATGCAGTTAAGTAAAAATGATGGGAATCGCAATGCTAAATACTTTGTAGTCGCCATTAACTTACTAGTAGAGAAATTGAGAAAAACTTGTCAAGGACTTTTTATGTTGGGCTGACTAGCTCTAGTCAGCTACTTTACATTTCTTGCTATTTACTTATTCAAATACGCAGAATATTACAAGAAAAATCGAATGTAGGAGTCATTTTGGGAGAGAGAGAAGTGTTACGCCCAGGCCCAAGTGACAGGAATTTAGCTTTAATATCCGGACCCTCATAATTATTTCAATCTCTCTATGGCAGCTTGTTCTGGTTCTGAAGTTCAATTGTAGTGTTGAAATTCAATTGCAGTTATAAAGTGCAATTGCTAAACACAGACGTACGGATACAAATAAAAAGATAATTACGTTGGAGTATAGTTACCGTAGATTTTCTTACTTGTTAGTTTTTAACTTTTGGACGAAGAGGAAGGATTTCCAAATATCTTCATAAGATTCAATTATTAAGTAGTGTCAACTACTTTATGTTTTCGTTCTGTCTGTCCGTCCGTCCGAGTAGCTTGTGTATCTCAGGAACTACTCCACATATATTCAATCTGTTTTTGGATATAAGTTCCTTGAGTTCCAGCGCAGTTCGAGTTTGTTTTTGTTTTCACCGGAGGTAACCCTTTGGTTGTCAATGGTCAAGGCCAACGGATATCTTTCTATAACAACGGGAAATATGACCCTTTGACCTCAACATAACCTTTCAAGGTCAAACTCTAGTTTTGCATGAAACAAAAAGTTATGATGGTCCAGATAATCGTTGAGCCCCCCTTTACTCGGAAATGACCCCTTGCCCTCAAAATGACCTTTCAAGATCAAACTCTAGTTTTGCATGAAACGAAAAGTTATGATGGTCCCAATAATCATAGGGCCCCCGTTTTACTCGGAAATGACCTTTTGACCTAAAAATGACCACATTAGAAAATTACAAAAAATATCTAAATATTTTTTTTTAATTATTCTAATATTGATGATTATTCTTATCATATTCCGATTGACACTACTTGGTTGTACCGTTTTACCACAGTTTATTTGTTGTTATTTCTAATTTATCATTGGTAGATTGTTATAGATGTTGAAACTAAGTCGTAAATAAACTAGGTTACTTGTACTACTACAGTTATTACAACTTTAGGCAACTGTACTAATAATTTGAATATCCTTCTAGCTTTGCTAGAAGGTAAAAGTGTTTACTAAAAAAATTTCTTAGACTAATTTGGAAATGCTGAACAATAATTTGAAAGAAATTTGCGGCTGACCCGTCAAATATCGTCAATAAAATTTTGATTTGAGAAATTCTTTTTTTAAGTACAATTTTTCTAAAATAAGTTGAGGTTGGAATTAGGTTAAGGTAAGGATTAGGTTTAGAGTTAGGTTAAGTTTACAAAACTTAAGTTTTGTAACATCCCACAATACTAGGAATTTTTCAAATCTAATTTTCAACCCCCAAGACAAGCTTTAGCGCTAGTTTTTGAAATTAAGGATGCATTTTCTAAAGAATTCAGCGGATAAGAGATTCATTTTTTATAGTAGGCAATTAATCTAATTACAAATAAACTTAGATTTGTTTAAGAAAAAATAAACACTTCTTTACTTTTTGTAAGGAAAGTGAAGCAGCTCCAACAAGCCAAAAGTCGGTACCCATGATAAGTTTTAAGCAGTATCAAAAAAATACATTAGCATAATCACATTAATTTGACGTGATAGAAGCTTTGGTATCCCCAAATTATTGGCAATCAAACTAAGGATTTTGGTCAAAAATATTCAAAAAATCGATATGAGCGTAACATATTTACCAAGTAACAAATTTGTTACAAGAAAATTTAATACTGAACAAGTAAGCAGTAGCATTTCTGCACCTTCCGTGCTACTAAACATTATTAACAGTGTTTTGAACTGTAAGGCGCCATATTACAGTCAAATTCATTGTTTCCATTGTGGTCATTACAATTCTAGTAACAGAATAGTTTTAGTGAAATTTCTTTGTAGAAAACAACATCAAAAAAAGTTTCATAATAAATTCTTAAGCATTATCAGTTTACTTACACAACAACTCATGTTAACTGCTAGTAAAATTTTGTTCGAAATTTTTCAAAGCGGTAGTCACGTAACCCCTTGTGTAGCTTTTATCTCCACTGCTACTTTACCTCTAGTCTAGCTGTGTTTCGTTGTTAATTTACATAAGGATGTTGGAGGCGCAGAGGGAACAAGCCTATGTTCGCATAAGTTTACCCCCACCCACTTCAATTTGCGTTTTGTGCTATTTGCCAATGCTTAGTGATTAATAATTCTTATATTTTTTTTTGTCACACAATAAAAGGTGATTGGTCAATAACGTATGACACACCAACTGAATTCGTATTTCGAAATGTAACATTGGCGAAAAGGTAATTGTTTACATTGAGACGATAAGTATAGAGAATACTACAATTTTTTTGTTTTTGTCTTATAAATAAAAAAGAACTTGCCAAAAACTGGTCCGAGTTTGGTCTAGTGGTTAGAGCATCTGTCTCTGTCCACTAGCCAGCCTGATAACGGGGTTCGTATCCCACGATCAGCCGCAAAATATGAAATATGAAAATTACCCAATTGGTTTCCCAATGGCCATGTGATAATTCAGAAGGCGATTCTTATTAGCATACATGTATGATAACACTGGCTTATCCTTCCACATACTCCCCTACATGTTAATTAGCCGCTTTGCGGGAATGTCAAATAACGCTCCATTACCTTTTACTAATTTAACATTTCTGACAACATGAGATCCTACACACTATCAGTACTCCCATTGTTCAAGTATGATGGAATTTTGTACGACTTTTTGAAACGGTAACCAAGAAACTACTCATGAAGCTTTTAAGCTTAATGTTAAAGTCGTTGTAATTTTGTTTCGTTGGCTTTACGTTAGGTTGCTTCAAGAAGAGGGGCGATCTTCCAGTGTTGACATAAGTTTCCCGGAATTCTCAAAATTTGTGTTTGAAATTGGGTTTTGCGCTTGTTAAAATAAATAATTAGTACTCATTATAACAACTATTGATTTATATTATCATTAATTAGGCAAAACAACAGTGGTAATTAATAACATATTTAATTTGTTGTAATTAAACAAGTATCGTAAACAAACGATAATTGACTGATTATGGCTCAAGCGGTTTTAGACGATTGATTGCGATTTTTTGTTTTGTTTTGTATTCAGAATGCGTTAGTATGAAGGCGCAATGAAACAGTTTCAACAAATGGCAAATTTAATATACAACAATACAAAGTTAATTTTTTGTTATACATGATCGATTGTTGTGGGTAGCACGAAATTCTGGAACGACTTACAAGTTGACCCTGCCTTGACCACTAAAACAAAAAATTTTAACCTGAAATGCATGCTGATATTCTTGCTTAAAGCGCTTAGAACCAAAAAAACCTAACCAAATAATTCTAAACATGTACTTGTGGCGATTATCATGGACAAGCAGACAGCATAGTGCTGTCTAGACCCTTCATCCTTATATCAATGACCCCATAAATGATCCAGGGTCAAGGGTGAGGTCAAGGTTAAAAATGAGTCAAGGGGTATTAGGTTTCAACCTCATTTCGATGGCCACAAGTATATCCCCAGAACCGAGAAATCAAATTTTTTTTTTTTGCCAGTTTAGTACCTAGTTAAATGAAAAGTTACTATATGATAATAGTTATTATAGTTTCCATGACTCAGGTGACCCCTGACCCTGATTCCATGACCTCCTAAATGACTTCGGAAGTGACCCAAAAGCACCCCTAAAACAAAAAAAAAAACGGATTTTTTGAAAATTTTCTGTTTTCAAATGAAATAAAAAATAGAATAGACTCAATGACCCAAGTGACCCGTGCACCCTATTTGAAGACCTTCTAAATGACCCCTAAAAGTAAAAATTCATCGAAATTTTTGATTTTTTTTTTGTTTAGTACGAAGTCTAAACCTATCTTTAATCTATGACCCATATTTGCTGAATCGAGTACATTACGCTACTTGTTTGAAATACAACTCTAGAATGGCCCGGCAACTCGTCCAACTCGGCTAACTTGGCATATTTGGCTACCTAGGATGAAGCTTTCGACGGGATTCAACACATTGAATTCAAAAGCATTATTGTGCCCTGCTGTTACATGGCTACTATAATTGTAAAAGCGTAACCGCTGGTGTAGCGTTTGAAAAATCCTAATGCTATTGCTGTTCTTAAAATATTTTGCGTCATGAGTTTTACATAAAGATGTTGGCAACGAATTGAGGGAGAGAATTCGTCCTCATTTACATAAATTTTTGATCAAATTTTCAGAGTTAAAATTTTAAGCATTATCAGTTCTTTATACATAAGGACTACTGTTAAATGCTAGGAAAATTTTGTATGCAAATTTTCAAAGTCACGTCAGAGGTGGGAACTGCGCAGGTAAATGCAGTTAACTGCACAGGTTTGCAGGTAACCTGCAGGTTGGGCGCAGGTAATCATTTAAAATCATTAAAAACCACAGGTTACAGGTGTACAGGTTCCGCTATGCTGCAGGTGCAGGTTGTGCACTTCTTCTCAAATGAGTTTTGCAGGTTACCTGCAATTTACCTGCCGACCTGCAGCTGAATATTTTTCGGGTTTTAAAATGGGAAATGAGGCTTTCGAGGCACGCTAAATATAAAAGTTGAATTTTCTCAATCTCAATTTTGCAAAACTTTTATGAAAGACTTAACAAACCCGTTCTAGGACGAGGATTACCATAATTACTCAATCTTCAACAGTTAAATCTTTTACTAATTGTGAATTACACTTAACTGATTGGGAAATTGCGTTTGAGTTTTTTAAATGTCATAGTTAGGTTTAGCGTACATGAAATCCCCCAATTTGAGGTGAACCTCAATTTCTTACAGTTAAATTTTACTTATTGTTAATTGTAGTTCTCTACTTGGTGAATCGTTTTTAAGTTTTTTAAATGTGGTAGTTAGGTTAAGCATGCATAAGCACCCTAAATTCGGTGTACAAACTCAATTTCCAACAGTCAAATTTTTAATGTTTAATTAGGATTAACTAATTGGTGACCGTTTTTGAATTTTTTTCATGTCTAACTCTTTTTAGTCATAATCGTCAGGATTGTAAGCAAGTTAGGGACACCTTTTACAAGACTGATCTCATCACCTCCCTCCCCTCTCCAACCTCCTCTCTCTTGCGCTTGCCTATTTGCCGATGCATGCGCTGTGGAGCCTGACTACGACTCATGCTATTCTGGCTTTTATTATATAGTATAATTCACTATAATTTAATATTATAATTTTAAATATAAATTATTTTTGTAGTCGATTACGTGAAATGTAATTAACTGACTTTGGTATTGATGTTCGTAGTTAAACAATCGAAAAATTCATGCGTAAAGAAAATTTAAAATTTCCGCAGGTAACCTGTAGTTAACCTGCGCAGGTTGCAGGTTGTGTACATCTTAACGACCTACAGGTGCAGGTTGCATACATCATGCAATTCTGTGGAACGTTGCAGGTTGCAGGTGTACAGGTAAATTTACCTGCAGGTGCGGGTTGGGCAGGTTTTGGAAATTGGCTGCAGGTCCCACCTCTGAGTCACGTAACCCTTTGTGTAGCTTTTATCTCTACTGTTATGGTAACTCTTGCTCTCTTTTGTTGTTAATTTACATAGAAATGTTATGGGCACAGAGAGAAGAATTCAAGATTGTTGTTTACTCACAATCTCTCAAATTTGCATTTCGTGCTATTTGCTTACGTCTAGTACTAATTAACAATTTATTATCGGAGAACGAGTTGTAAACTCGTACAATAAAATGATTTTAGTCAACAACGTTTTGCACACCAACTAATTTTGTATTTCGAAAAAGCGAGTTGGCGACAAAGTAATTGTTTGCATTGAGGCGATAAGCATAAAGAGTGCCACAAATTGTTTTTTAGAAGAAAAACAACAACAAATTTTCCTGTTCTCGCAATATCAGCATTTTAAGTACTACAACTATTGTACTATTACATACATTATTACAGTTTAATTTTGTACGCAGTTTGTTTGATAGTTAATAATTAATATACATATATAACTACACAGATGTAATAATCAATAATTAGGCAAAACATGAATAGACAATACTTACATTGGAAGTTTGTGATATGGCTTCAGCGGGTTTGTTCGATATTGTTAGGTTTATGTTATACATGACCGATTGTTGTAGCCAGCACAAAATATTGAACCGACTTACAATTTGGCAAATTGTAATTGAATTTGCCATGACCACTAAAGTAAAAATAATTAGACCAAAAATGCATGCTGATATACTCGCTTAAAGCGTTTTAACCGAAAAAAATAATTTATAAATATTTTTATACTAGTGGCGTCAACAATGAACAAGCAGACCGAACAGAATACATTTTGTAACCCTAAGCGGTTATTTTTTTCAATCCTAAATTGTTGGCTAACCTTAGATTTAAATAATTGTAAGTAATAGAAAACATAGATAGAAGTGTCAAACAAGATAATGTAAATTATTCAAACCAAAGACTTTGTTGACAAAATCCAGGTTTCTGTTTTCATAATTTAAACTTATTCGGTTGTTGCCAAACTAGATGTCTTGTCTCAGTAAAGGTTGAGCCATTTTTCTAATTTTCACGTTGATTTTTAGAGTTTCTAGAGGAACAACAACACTCTAAATATTGCTCAACTAGGCTTTTACTTTGGAAAAATTAGTAACAAGAAATTAGGACAAAATGAAGTTTTCTATTGCTCATTAGTATCCCAACGCGATTACCATTGCGATAACATTTGCATCATCAAAGAAGCTTACTACAACTCGCAAAGAGAGATTACTAACACAGACAAAACTTTTTCTTTCTCCAACGTTCTTAAGCGTATTGAACAGGTATTTGAGTCTGAACAATTTACACACAGCCAAATATTTCAGACCCTTAAAGTGATTTAAAAAAGTAACTGAAATCTCAAATAATTTAAGTTTAAGAAACTTATTTCCAGCAAATGACTGTAAGGAAATTACCTCAACAAAATTACCTGCATGAACTCGCTAGTTCCAAACATTTTCTTAAACCTGCCACTGTAAATAAACATTGTGATATTGATCGCGAGCCTTAAAATACATGGTTGTGCAGTGAGGCCATAAGAAACCTAATCATTACTTATTAAATCAAGTTTAACCTCAGCATTTGCCTCGCGTCTTGTGTTTGTTTTAGAGCTGCGTTGTTTAAATGTTTACTAAAATGGACCATGAGGACCTTGATGCTCCACTACGAAAATTAGCTGTTTCTTTAAACTGAATTATATTTTTCATGATGCATTATACAGTAAGCTTTACGTCCTTTGCTTCAAGCTCATAGCCAAATTTGAAACTCTAGTGCTTAAGAATTTAATGGAATTTGTTTCATAACGCCGTTTACATAAATACATTAGAGAAAGGAGCAGCAGCGAAATTGATTCTCGAAGAATTTACATAAGGCTCTTGAGCGATGCTTTTTTCGTCTAGTTAATAAGTATTAAGCCTTAAAGCTAATGATGTTTCTAATTATTATTTAAATTGTCAATTAAACAAAACAATTATTTGTAATATTACAGGTAAATGAATATTGAATTCAAATTCACTAATACTTATAATACAATTATTTTTCATATAAACAGGAAACAATGCAACTGCTGCCAATCGGTTAATGCGCAAGAACACTTATAGCCTCATCAAGCCTAATTTAAATTACTTCTATATGGTTACAATTGTAATGTAGCTACAACTTTTTGGTCTGTGTGTAGCATCATTTAGTTGCTGTAAAATTTGTAAACTTTTTCAAAAATAAATGGTTTCCTATAGAATTTTGGAATGGACCAAAGTTCTTGATTTCCAACAACTAGACTCCCGGATTTTTAGAAACTAGAAAGCATTACGATTTGTCAATTCTGAGTAAGCCAATCTTCTTAATGACCGTAGTAAGCTACAACAAAAATTATCGGAAGATTCTAAAGCAGTCGGGCTAATCCATTTGAAAACATTTCACTTGGAATGGATTGAACTTATATAAATTATGGTCAAATTGTATTTGGCCGTCCTAGAACGGGCTTGTTTGTCTAGTGGACATATAAATACCAACTTGCGTGATAGCGCTTTGAAGGATTAACATGCCAAAGTATTTGAGACAACAAAATTACAAATATATATACAAGCTCGTTCTAATACTGGATGTAGTTATATTCTTCTGATCTCCAAGGTTCTCATCTTATGAACTTAATAAAAACATATAATTAAGGCAATTATACTCTTTTTTTTCAATCCTTAGCATTATACTCAAAGAAATCGAAATTTAAAGGCACACAATTAGGAAATTTCAAAAATTTTAATGGAATTTAGTTTATGAATTTAACAAAAAGTGTGTCCATAAATGTTACACCAGGAAATTAAACTCCCAAGTTGTGTATGGCTTGCTAGAGTAAATAATGCAAACCAAATTATAAATGCACAACATGTGTAAAATTATTACTGGTGTTTAGTATAATTACAATTTAATTGAAATTATTCGAATTACCCGCCCCACTTGGCTACAGATAGGCTTTACAGTACACCTAGCTTTACCTTTTCTTTGTAGATTAGCTAAAAAATGTTGCTACAAAAAAATTCAAAAAAAAATTGTATAACGTTTCAACTACAGCAATTCAAAATGAATAAATAGCAGCACGCCTCTAGTAACACCATCATACTAATTTCAAAGGTCTGACTTCTTCAAATTTCTTCGAAAAGTTACAAAAATGGAAAAAAAATTTCTTTGTATTTTTTTCAGTGTTGCCCTTGTTCAAGCAGATATTCTATCGCTTTCTCTAACCCACACTAAAGAAAACAAGGAATATTACAAGAACTACAAATTCGATTCAGAAAAAAACGAGTTCTACAAAGTTGGGTATGAGCTACAAGCACAATGCAAGGTTTACTTTATTTAATACATGGTTTAGCGATATTTATGATTTATCTTAAGAAAAAATGCAACCCAGAACCCTTCCAATAACTCTAGCTATCAAAACCGTCATAAGACTGGAGTGCCCATAAGTTATACTGTGTGTTTTTCCCTGCCAGAATTTTTTCCTTAAAAATAGTAGGAATTAGCAAATAATAATAAATTGTTTTTATAGCTAGCTGAGCACTTTAAGCCATATTTATATTAACGCCATTGTTTTCAAAATATTATAATAATTCTTTACTTAAATTAACTTAATTTTTTTTATTTGTGAATCACAATTAACTAATAATATCCCAAATTTGAGATTGAGATAATCTTCAGCCATTTCGTAAGAGTTAATTGTTAAGTAAAGTAGGACTCGAAAGCGTCATGCTTGAGTATACTACCATTAGGCCACATGGTCTCTTGTTGAAAAGGATAGGAGACAGAAGTCGTTAAAGTAGTTGCTGGACGACACAACAAAACTGCAGTTTTATATACGTAAATTGTATAAATGTTTGGACACTTTCATTGCTTCGCATATCCACGCATGTAAATTTAATTAGACTTACTTAACGTATGATAATCATAATAAATTACATCAAGTTCTTTTCAATATTAGTATGTTAAAAATGCCGAGCATAAAATTGTACTCTAATATAATCACACTCTTAAATTTAATTAATTACCAGGGATAATGCGTTTGCAATTTCGGCTTACCTCATCGGGCAGAAGATGGCCGTACACGGATTTACTGAAACTACTGGTTTGCCAAGGGCAAAATTGACAAGCAACGAAAAGACGATCGATTTGAAGGGACTCAAGTTAACTAAAAATGTCAGTCAACGTATTGCTGCCGATGGACAAGTCGAACTGTCATACATTCCCGAAGGTGCTAGCGAATTGTGAGTTTTGGACTAAAAGTGCAAACTAATTAATTGATGATGATTAATTATCCTACTTTTACTATGAAACAGTGTTACTCTTGGGAATGTCCCTGAATCCCCCCGGAAAATGGGCGAAATATGGTACGTGCTTCATTATCAGACAAGCTTTGAAAAAATCGAATAAAAATTTTTTTAAGAAAATTGCGTTCAATAAAAGCAAGGTGCCTCGCCGTACCTGTTGTATTCTTGCCAACCATATTTGCAGATTGATTGCTATAAATTGTATTGTAATAAGTTAAGGTTATTTTCATAGTTTTACTTGTTATTTTATAATTCTTAAACTAACAAATTTACTCATCGTTAAGTTTCTCAAACACCGTTGTCAAATTTTAAAGGCAATTTCATATCATATATTCCTTCTTTTTCTGGGGCGGTGTTCCAATACCAAACTTCTTCAGATAAATAAAGGATAAAAATCAGATAAAAAATTTCTATTTTATTGGCAATGATGAAAAGACTCTGGGTATAACTTCGTCAAGTTTATAGTATAAGCATTTGAAAAACTTAAACTGTTTTTGTAAATCTCCACTTGCTTTAACTTGTTTCCTCAATCCGTCGCAATTTCTTAAGTCTTAGAAAATTGATCTTACTTTATTCAGTTCAATAAATTCTCATAGTTATTTGATCAAAACTGAATTAGTAAATTAATCAATAAAACAGCAGCAAATTTTGATTTGGTACAGTTTTGGGTTTAACTCTTTTTTTCAGTTAATGTTTTTTTTGTTTAGTATTTGAAATTTTTTGGTTCGAGTTTGATTACGTTTTAGTTAGGTCAAACTTTTATTTTTCCATACGTTATACAACGTTGAGCGCACTCAACTATTTACAATATACTAGAAGTGGTTTAGTTTGTAAAAGTTCAGGGGTCACTCGGCTGGCAAAGGCTCTGGAAAAGGAGATGGCCTGCCGGCGAAGGAAGATACCTGCTAGTATGGTTGTTGTTCTCCTTCCTATGTCTTTTTCATAGTAGACAGATACGACAAAATGTAAAATAGTTGGTACGCGGAACGTAATGGTTTTGACAAAATAGGTCTATATGCTATCTGGCGCACGGAGTGAAAAGTTTTGAAAGCAAGTGACGCTTAGAGTTACTCAAGTGTTAAGGGTCACTTAGGCTGACTTAGGGGTAAAGTGGCGAGTATCTCCACAAAAGAGACACAAAATTATTCAATTTTCTTTTTCTTTTTTAAATCCTCAGTTGTTTTCCCTGTTTTAAAAAATCGACATTCCTTTAGCTCAGAAACGACTATTATTAATTATATAAATGTAATAACCAATTATTAAAAAAGCTTTTGGAAGTTGAGTTTTACACGGAATGGGGGGTTCTTATGTACGGTGAACCTAACTATGGTATTAAAAATACTCAACAACGATTACTAAATGAGTGAAGTGTTTTTACGGTTAGTAAAAGTAAACTTTTGGAAATGGATTTTCATCATGGGAGTGTATGCTGTATGCCCATTCAAATTTCGAAGTGAGTTTTTATTTAGCCTGCGAGATGCGAAACTGCGAAACCTAACCCTGCAACATCTATGCACTTAGAAAGGTTACCGGAAGTATACTCCCGTCTTAGGGCGGGTACGTTAGCTTGTTTTAAAATAATTTTTGCTGGCTAGTCTAAGGTGAAAACGTATAAAAGTGCAAGGTATACACAAGGCAAGGTATATACTGTGTAAGATATCACCTTGGTGTTTGAAAGTACTCAACATGGACTTCGATAAGCCCTGTAGGCCATTACCTTGCTTTAAGTAGGTCAACATTTATTTCACTCAAAAATATTTGTTTGTAGCTCTGAAGAGCTTTTCTTAAAATTGTGCAAATCTCAAGGCCAGTGGCAATGACTTTTGCAATCTCTTAATTTCACTTACTTTCTTATCATTTTCTATAGAAGGACACTTAACTGCAACCGCATTTAACCTTCTCAA
>VYYI01001264.1:0-20743 GCA_021029175.1 Bilobella aurantiaca
TGAGATACACGGGCTACTCGGACGGACGGACAGACAGAACGAAAACATAAAGTAGTTGACACTACTTAATAAACACATTTGTGTGCATTCTAAATAAATTTAGCTTTCAAGAATTTGTATAGAATGGGGATCTTTACAAATATAATATCATCATATATACTTTTAACTAAAATAATATTTCAATAACCGTCACTCGACGAAAAGTTCACATTAAAAATTTAAAAAAGTTTCTGAAATAAAAAGTTAGACCTTTCCAATTTGTGGGGATTTCTAAAAGCGCAGTTGCAACGTCTCCTCTGAAAAAGACAATGTTTTTCAAGAAAGGTTTGAGTTGGAGAGTAGTAATGCCACTGAGATTATTGACATGAACGAACTCACTCAGTGCGGACAATCTTCGACTTTTCTTAATGGTATTATCATTATTTTCATTTTCAAACAAATAGCGATGGATTATGCTTATGAGCAAAATGAATATGATTGCAACGGTAATTGGGAGAAATAATGTTGAGCACTCCGAAACAGGTTAACATGAGATATTTATTCTAGGAACTCTAGTTTGTCCGCCAGTAGGCGCCAAAGTCGCAAAGTCAAACATACTTTTTGATCGATTGTGCGCAAAATTTACAAATTTATTTTGTCTAGAACATTTTGAAGAACGCTTAAATGATATAGTTTGTTCTAAAAAATTTGTGGATACGCTTAAGGTCAACCTATTTAAATAAATTTGCTATTCTGGCGGCAAAGTAGATGTGCTACTACAAATTGCCCCAATTTAAAATTCGTTAGTACTGGAAGAATATATGTGTCGAATATCCTCACATTGGCAAAAGCATAAGTTGTTTATTAGTATAGTATGGAGCAGTATTGGTGCCACCAACTTCTTTTTTTTATTTTTCTAAAAAAATTTTGTTTTATCATTTATCCTCAGGATCCTGAAGTCAGGAATTTTTTTACCTCAGGATGCTGAGGTCAGGAATTTTTTAACCTCAGCATTTATTCTTTTTTTTTATAAAAAAAAAATTATTTTTTTTATATTTTTTTTTATATTTAAAAAAAAGAGTAAAAAAAAACAAAAAAAATCCTGAGGTGAAGAAATTTTCCTGAGGTCAGGATTTCAAACTCAACCTCAGGAATTGTGGGAAGAGCGGCTCCTCCTCCCACTCACTCTCATGCACTGTTGCCAGAGTCTCTACTCTTCTACTGGACGAAACAAGTCCGCTTAAAATCAAGTTCTTGTTGTTTTCACTCAACGGTAATTGATTTAGACAGAGTAACGTAGGCTTCCCCAAATCCTGATGGCGGCGCCGCCTGTGTGCAAGTGCACAATCTGCTTTTCTTCGCTGGATTCTCCAGCGTTTAACCTGGAACACGAAGGCGATGGTACTCGTCTATTGTCGAAAATTTGATTGATTGATTTAGTAACGCAAGGTTCCAAATCCTGATGGCGGCGCCGCCTGTGTGCAAGTGCACAATCTGCTTTTCTTCGCTGGATTCTCCAGCGTTTAACCTGGAACACGAAGGCGATGGTACTCGTCTATTGTCGACTATTTGCGGCCACGCGTTTCACTCATACTGCCTTAATACGTGGACACGACAGGGACACATAGCGTAAGACATTTGGTTTTTAAATTAAGCAAATTTTCCAGGAGCATCAGTCATGTATTATGAATGTCATCGTCATATGCAAGAGCTTAGTCCAGTTGACTTGGTGGGCGAACTCCCGAGTCACTTCGTCAGCTTTAACTGCACGTGCCTTGGACGTCATTTTAATGAGCCACGCCACGACTCGAGCCCTCCTCACCGCGCCTCTCGTGTCCCTTGACAAGGGCGTTCGTAACGAACTCCTCAACCAGATCGTCTTGCTCCTCCAAAACGACATCCTGCCCGTGGTACCCGAAGAGGGCTCCGTTGGAGCGTCTGGAGATCTAACACCGTTGTCATACGTCGCCGCGGTTCTCTGCGGAGAGCGAGAGGCCAAGTACAAAGGTCAAGCTGTTCCGACTTCAACAGTATATAAGGAGGTAAGGAGTCAATGCCACTAGTTTCCTCTTCCTGTCTTATTATGAAAATTAGCTGTGTCAATTGATAAGGCCATGCGCGACAAGAAAAAGTCATGTTACTTTTCCAAGTAATTTGTTAATTGCAATTGGTAATTAAAATTTTATTTTGTATTTCAGCTCAACATCAAACCACTGTGCCTCATGCCCAAGGCATGCCTGGCACTTCCGTCATGACAGGCGTCGCCTGCCTGGCCTTTCAACGTGCCCAAGTACTGGTTCAGTTGTCAACGCGCCTCACAGCCTTGGCCGAGACCGCCCTGAAGGGGACTACGCCTGCACTCTCCAAAGTCCTTCATGATCGAAGCAATTTTCACCCTGTGTCAAAATGTCAAAGGTCAATTAAATGACCTTTTGACCAGACATTTTTGGGTCACTGTAGTGTGTTCTTGGCAAGTGTAATCGCTAGTGTGCAAATAGACACTGGTGGAAAGCCGGCGCCGGCATGGACATGTATTTCATGTTTTTCGATGCACGGCAACAGTGCATGAGAGTGAGCGGGAGGAGGAGCCGCTCATCCCACAATTCCTGAGGTTGAGTTTGAAATCCTGACCTCAGGAAAATTTCTTCACCTCAGGATTTTTTTTGTTTTGTTTTTTTTACTCTTTTTTTTAAATATAAAAAAAAATATAAAAAAAATAATTTTTTTATAAAAAAAAAAAAAGAATAAATGCTGAGGTTAAAAAATTTCTGACCTCAGTATCCTGAGGTTAAAAAATTCCTGACTTCAGGATCCTGAGGATAAATGATAAAAAAAAATTTTTTTTAGAAAAATAAAAAAAGAAGTTGGTGGCACCAATACTGCTCCATAGTATAGCTCATAGTAAAACATAAATTACTTTGCTTTGTGGTTTATTTCAGTTCATCTACACCGGAACCGTTTACGGTACGGAAGACGAAGCAATTGATTTACTAAAATATGCTGTTGAGTACAGAGTTGCAGAACTGGAAGAATGGTGCTGTAAAGTGTTGGAAAAATCAATCACTGAAAAAACGGCACTGACTATCTATGAACAAGCAATTAGATTCGAAAAGATACCGCTAAGGGAAAAAGCCCTTCATTTTATTTTAAGGTAAAGTATAAGTGACATGTTTGCAAACTCGCACCCTAATTCAAGAATTTAATTAAGAAATGCCAATGCCATAATGAACTCCGACGAATTTCTCAATTTTGCATCACATAACTTATTCAACGAAACTTTTGTTTTTGAAGCCGAACTTCGGTAAGTATGAAAACTTGGTTAATTATCATGGAGTTCGTGTAATTTTACTCCTATTAAGTGTTAATTGCATTTTTTTTTCCTTTTAACGAATTTTGTTTTATAATTAATTTATTTTATATTTACATTTTGTGTTGTTAAGATGGGGAAAAGAATAATGCCGACGTGATGAAAATATTGCAACGGGAACTGCTCTTCGCAATTTTTTGTCCGATTGGATTCCGCTTATACGATTTGGCGTTAGGGATAAAGCCGATTTTTCTTTGATCGTTGCTCCATCTAAGATACTCACAAGTAAGAGCTTATTCCTGTCCTTCTGTATTTTAATGTAGACGAATTAAAGCGGTAATTTTATACACACAATTAATTAATATTAAACAAGATTTTAATTAATTAATTTAATTAATATTAGAAATTTTTCTTAGTTCACTAATTCCTCCTGGACCTTTCAATCCGTTGAACAGAAAATGGCTAAATCTAGAGATATCAACGGACACCGAATACACAATTGATCGCATAAAGTTTGCAACGTTGGGAATGCAGTTCTATGAACTTGCTTGAGGTCACCGCGTGCAGCTGAACAACAATTCGAACTTGGTTCATCCATTTAGCGAACATCAAATTAAGTAAGATTATCACGGAAATCAACAAAAATAAGATAACTGCATAGAAAGTTTTTCAAACATCAAAAGTTGTGGCTCAGTTGTTGCTTTGCACAAGTTTAAATATGGTTATTGGTGACCTTCGACGGAGCCTATTGAAGGGTTACAAGGACCCTTATCCCCTTAGCGTCCCCTTTCCCCTTCTAGCGTGCCCAGGACTCCCTCTCGGGCTCACCGGACACACGAAAAGGGAAGGAGCTAACTCGTGCCAGGCCACGGAACCTCGCGCCGTGTCCACGCGTCCCAGTGCCCACAACCAAACTCCCCCAGCTACTTCCCAGATTGCAGAGAAGCACTCTGGAGGAGACACGCTCGAGACGCCAGCCAGGAAGGACTTCGTCGCTCAATCCTCTCGACTTCCAGCCTTCGTCTTCTTTTGTCTTGTTTGTGCCACAATAAAAGTAGTGGCTACGGCCCTGTCGTTGTACCGTGACCTCGTGACCTCTTATTTGGATTGGACGGAAGTTGAGGTAGGCCCTTTGGCATAGTTCCAGGTTCCCCCAGTACCCCCGATCCACTTCCAGTGTTTGCCCCGTTTCCCCTTTAGGTGCCCTTTGACCCTGACCCCTCGAAGCCCTTGCCCTTTCCCCTAGAGGCCCAATACACCTCTCACTATACAAACTTAAATCTCTAACTAGGGTTCGTGCCGACTTGCCAATAAACCTTACTTCAGTTGGAATGAGTCTGGACAAAAGACATTATCAACAATTGTCTACGTTACATACCGTTACTTTCCATATCCGACATAAAGACAGACAAAGTTGTTGAATTCACCAAAAAAAATGTTACTGAATTGGAACTGACTGGTTATCCTCACCAAGTTTGTCTATCTCATGCAGTCGCAATGAAGCCAAACAGATGATACACTATCAAATGCGAAATCGAAAAGGTCAATTGATGCTAATTAATTTAATACGTTTACTACAAAATCGCTTGAATTAGCTGCCATCACTTGAATCGCTAGTATACGCTATTAACGTAACTCCTTAAAGTGTTTAATGTTTTGTAAAATTGTATAAAATTAATTCGTTTTTATTATGACAACCTTTATTATTTCAAAAATAAAGAAAATTTTGGTATAGTTTATTTTGTGACTAAAACAACCAAAACATTGTCCTCTAGCCATATTTTAATATAGGTGTTCTGTTGACACAATCTTGACACAAAATTTCCTTTTTTCCTACCTTTCCTAAAAGTCCGCGATTTTTTTTTAAATTGAACATTTATAGTTTAACGTTATTTGTTCATTAAAACCATTTTTGCTTCGTAACTTGAGCATATTTTAATGTCTATCATCTTTAGGCCAAATACTCTCCAAACTGGTACGGAACAGATGCGGAGGATGATGGAAGAAAGAAAACCCTAATTCTGGAAAATGTAAACATAACAATCACTTTTTAATTTGATCATGTACTTCCGCGCTTTTATCCTTGCGTCACTGACATGAGGCAAGGATTCACTCCAAACTTCAGCTTTCTATTGGCATAAGCTCAATTTAACATACTATGAGTGTTAAACTCTCCGTATCAATCTCTTTTCTTGTTGTATGATTTTGGATACTGCTGCTCCAATTTATACTTTTATTTTACGAAAATAAAGTATTTTCACTATGACTTATACACATAATAAAGATGATAACTAATTACTGAATTAATTTAGATATACCCGGTGATGGTTTTAGTCCCTTAACTTGTTTGTCTTGTCAGTCAGTTGATCTGTTCAACCTTGTCCATGTGACTGCTGCTATAAATAGCAGTGACCGTCTAATTAGTCTTGGTTTGTCGTGAGTCGTCGTTTGTCATATCCAGACCTCTGGTCCATGGTCATGTCACGCCTTTGTCCCACCTTGAACTTTGTTGACCCTCAGTCATAGAGTCATGCAAATAAAGTTATTTGCATTCGCCATTATCAGTTGGTCCTTGTTCAGTACTCATTGCCAGGCAAGTAGCCGCATCGACTCTGCCATTGAGCGCATCACCCACAGCACAGTCGACCCCGCCGAGAGTTCACGGTGGCGCAGGTGGTGCCCGTGACAATAGAAGCGGCGCGGTTTTGGCTTTTCACCTCCTCACGACGAAATCTACGACGTCTACTTGATCCCAACGACCTTTGTTTGCAGGACGGCGGATAACCCACCTTGACCATGGTTTACCTCGCCGATCAACACGCCGCTGGCCCATCCCAAGTACATCGACCTCGGACGTCCTCGTCTTCAAAGTCAGTTTATTAGCTTCACCGTTCAAAGTCAAAATGACCACTAAACACGCTCGAAGCCTCGCAACAGGACAATAACCTCTACCTCTTCATGTTACATAATTATTATTAAACTTGGAAATTTTAAATTTAACTTTACATTAATCTTTTAATGGCAAGGCAATTCCGTGAAAGGAAACGTCCCCTAATCTTGGCCCCGGTAAGAAAAAAAGAAAAAGAAAAAATGTATCCGAATTGAAATGACAACAGCTTTCACTCAAGTGGGTATTATTTGGAAAACTAATGAACTAATAAGAGGATGATCTGGATATAGTGAACCAATTGATATTTTGTTTGGCTGGCACTTGCCATTATCTACCTTTTGCATTGAGTCTTAATACATTGACATTGAGTCGATTGACTTAAGTTTCAAATAGGATTGCTGCAGTGACACCACAGCAGAGGTTTCACCCTAAAGCTTGTATTCGATTAGCTATTTTGTAGAACAAAGATGGCAGCCTATAGTTTTTGCGTACCTCGTTGCTTTTTACACAGCAATTGATATATTTCAATAAATATTTGTTTTGAAATGTGATATATAGAAATAAAAGGTACATTAACGTTATTTGGCTTTCCCGCATAGCGGCTGGTCAACATGCAAAAGAGTGGGTAGAAAATGAATGAGTAAGGACTTATTAGCATAGACTTTATCATGAAGAAGGCACAACAGACTATCCTAACTTTCCGCTGTTTTACGGGACTGATCTATAAAGGGAGGACACCAATCTGACGTGAGGTACGGTCGTAGCTTTCGCTTAATAACCACAGGTGACTCTATGCAAATGAGGGTTGTCTTTTAGGATTACCTCAAGGCTATTGGGAAACCTAAAGTGTAATTTTTATACTCTGACTCCTCTCACTTTTTGCATACCTAACCTCGTAGATACAAGCATACGCAGCCAGAGGCAAGGTAATTTCTTAAGTAGAAAACCCATAGTGTAAAAACTTATTTGTGGCTGATAAAACAATGTGTTTTACTTTAATAATAAGGGTAAATAATATGGTACAATAACTTATTTAAACTTAATGCTTAGGGAGGAGTATATGGTGCTTATTTGAACTTTGTGGTCACTGATTTAAGCTATTCCATTTTGGTTTAACAACTTTTTTCAAATATAATAACTATAATGCGAAAACTGTTTCAGAAATGATTAACATTTAAAATTCTTCTTGAGTGGTGGTTTGGTAGAGCTTCTGCAGAATAATTTACCGAAATACTTTTAGTCGCAGCAATTCGGCAACTAGTCAAAACGCCTCAACCACAAAATTCAAACCTAAAATTAAAGCTAATACATAATAGACACCATTGCACAGTTTCACTTTTCTATTGTTACGCTTTGCTATAAAATTTGGAGTACAACTAGCGGAGAGTATTCTGGAAAAAAATTAATGCATCTAGTAGAATTAAGGTAACACTTATGTACTGTCTGTCAGTATTTGCTATAATATTGTGACAAGGAGCGGTTTAGAATTAAATGAAGTTTGAAATAAAATGTAACCCCGATTTCAATTTCACACCAAAATTACAATATGTTACAATAATTTAACGTTAAAAATAGTATTTATTGTTTAATTGTCCTATTTGATGGTGTCACATTTCTTTGGTAACAACCAAATTATAATTAAATTATGTGCACAAAATTCAAACGTATACTTAAACACTCGAAGTATTAGTTTGAATTTGACTTGAATATGAATTAAACTTGAATGTTAATTGTCAGAGGATGTTTACTAAAACAAAGCTAGAATATTACAAATAAAACGTATTCAAGTTTAAAATATTGTAACTCAAATAAAAATCAACAAATTCTCAATATGTATATTCACATTTATTTTATAATTATTAACGTTCAAAGCTTACATACAAGAATTTTGCTTAAATTGTTAATACAATTAATGTTTGTGCCACTAATTGCTTTGGAATTTTCCCCTGCTTAGCTTTCGAGACTGAGTTTGAGTAATATGTACTCGGGATTGGGACGGTCGCTTTCGTTGATATTGAGCTCCACTAGATTCGATGGGGCTTCACCGTTACTGCAAGTGTATTCCTTGTTAGTATAGTAGCGCTTGACCTCAACCATCGCTAGTTCGTAGTCGTCCCCGCTACTGCTAAATCAGTAAAAAAAAGTATTATGTGTAACCTAGTTTTTAGATTTGTAAAAGCATTTGATTATTATTATTGTAGTTATTTCTTGAATTCTCAAATAAAATGATGCGTTCGTTACCTTGGATGTTTCTGATACGCTGTTAAATTTCGGTCAAAAATTTTTACACGATTGGCGAATGTATTATCCTGGATTCCAGTTTTACCAGTCGGGAAAAGCTCAAACTCGTCGTCTTTCAATTGGCCCTAAGAAAAATCTTATGATTTATTTTAAATTTTGCTAACTATATTTTTTTCTGTTTTTATATTCTTTTTCAATAATCAAAATTACCATTAAACATTGTCTAAATTACAGACAAAATATGTTCTACAAAAATACAGCCTGATGATAAGTTAATCTTAAAAGCATTGATCAGTAGAATACCTTAATAGTCATAAAGAGGTACCCCTTGTCTATATACTTCTTAAAAGTTACTGTTGCTGTCTTTTCAGCCTTTCCTGCCTTATTTAAAGGTTTAGTTATTTTAGAAGCAACTGATATCTTTTGAACAATTCCAAAATCAATGTCACCAAATCGAATGCTTGAATATCTCTCTTTTCATTCTGAGAGCTACTTGTCTTGCAATTTTCTGCCCTGAAGTCGCTCTGAAATTCAAAAAATAGCTCAGCTACTGAAACTCACAATATGGATAGACACTCCTTGAGTGCTTAATAAGAAATTAGGTGTTCAAAGGACTATTTCAAACATTTGAAATTCCACTGCTTCGAGACCAGTAGTGTTTAGGTTAAATGTTCTCTTCCAGCCAATAATTTCAACCTCCAGGAACCAATCACCAGTTAACTTCTGACACTTAAAAAAAATTAAAAGTTGCTGCATCACTTTCGATTTATACGGTTAAACGTATCTCGCAATACGGCGGTCGAACCATGGTGTTTAAAAAAATTTATAAAAAAAAATATCACAAATTAAATAGAATAAAAAAAACTAAAAGCCAAAAAAGAACCGCATCGCGAGGCACTAGCCGAGCTTGCAAGGTTGGTTTTACGTACTAGCCAATGGCTTCATTGTAACTTACCTTTTTAATTACAAAGTTGCCCTTATTTGAGGTTCCATCTACTCTAATGTATTTCATTTCTTTTTTAACATTTTTTCCTGCACTACCCGCCGTTAGTGCGCTACAGTAGCATTTTTTTACTTTTATTGCTTCATACTGTAATTCTCCACAAATCAAATCTCCTAAGTTCAGTTCTGAGATTGTCATAGTTTCCGAGCTTGCGTGAGAATAGAATTTAGATAAACTGTAGCAAAAATTTAAGCCAAAGAGTGGATTGGAACATACCTTGCCCCTGCAACAACCTTGTCCATTGTTTCCTGGGTCAATGGAACAAGTACTACGACATCACTTACAGTATCTAGACCAGCGTCCAATATCGTACGAAGTTGCTACCAAAAACATGAACACAAAATATACAACTCTGACATCATTTTAGTAACTAACAAGACAATTTTTTCAAAACAAGGCCAAGATATTCATAAAAATCTTCTTGACGAATAGTTATGTACTTACAAAATTTGTACGTAAATCTGTAAAAAATTATTTAAATTACCTCAATTGTGAGCATGGCTTTTGATACTGCAATAAGAGTGATGAGGATAGCCACACTGAAATGGGAATTATTGAACATTTTTGCGCTTTCGTTTTTTTTTCCGTCTTTGCTTTTTAAAATTTCGAATAAACTATAGGGAACAGCACCTTTAGTTGTAGAATTCAGAGTGAATTGCTTATGGTTTGGAGAGAGAAAGAAATCTTTTAGTAGATTTGGCTCTGTAGTAAGCGATATAAATATGAGATAAATTATTGGCTACGAAAATTCTAGGGCAAGGAAATTTTGGTGGGAAACGGGGAGAATCTTTTAACCTACTCAATACCATGCTAAATTTAAGTTGCGAACATTATTTGTAGTAGTTATAGTGCTGCAGCGAGACCTCCCTCTCATTTAGCGTGGTTATTGTGGACACTGGTTTTGGGTACGCTTGACATTAAAGAATTCAAGGAATATGAATGTTCATGATTAATATTAAAAAATGACAAGTTTTGTGCACTATTGCTTTATTGATGCTAATAAAGCCAGAGAAGGCTTTCAGTCTTAACTGGCAAAATTGTTGCATTAAATTTTTTTTTACAATGCTTACAAAAAAGGACACCGAATTCATAACTTGGAAGTAATTGTTAGTCTCCCGTGTTAAGACTCTTAATAACGTCTCAAGTTTACGCTATTAAATTAAATTTACACCTATAGGTTGTTTGTAGAATATAAAAGTTTACGTAAAATTTGAAAACTTGTAACTACAGGTCGGAAATTGACAAATTGCCGGTTAATTCCCATTTACGGAAATACACGCATAGTTTTGGAGAACATTCCCAAAAAGTTGAGATGACCAAAATTCGAACTTCTCGAAATTGTACATGAAATGATTTCGAGCCAGTGTAGCCAACAATTTTACTCGAATAGCATTGGTGTTATTGGATTTTTGAAAAAAGAAAACCTTCTCACCACAACATAAGTTTTCACTACAAGCTAGGAATTCTACAGCGCCACGTAGGCTTAAGAGAGGAATTGTTTTCAGCCTAATCGTATTTTCTAGTTGTACTTTTAAACTTTGAACACAGATTTCTAAAAAAAAAATATTCCTTCGATATTTACCGACGAGTTGCAAAACAAAAAACTTTAAAGTATGTCTTCATTAGATGTGGAGAAGAGCAGTAGCTGAAATGTTGGTAGAAGTGCTAATGGTAAAAGTGCTTGCCGCAAAGGTATTAGGCTTTAACGTTAACAAGCCTAACTTGTATTTTCTTTTACAGTGTATTTTGCCTTGTCCGGTTACTCATATTTATCATAGAACAATCAAATGCATACAAAGCTTTGTGATGTTGTCCGGCTTCTAGTTTGCTTATATAACAATTTCAGTTGGCCTATTGGCTTAGAGCTTTAGTCTCGTTCCACTAACAAGCCTAAGAACGGGGGTTCAAATCTCCGCATCAACCGTAGAAGTCTTCACTGTTGGTATTGTGCTTAAGACATTACCTTGTCTCTGACCTTGTGTATTTTCTTATCTCCATGATTTAAATTCAGAGACAGAGGATATGGAAGTTACCCGATAGGTTTCCCAATGGCCTTCGTCGGAATCGAAAAGACAACCAATATATTGCATAGAGTCATCTGCAGCTATCAGGCGAAAGCTACAGTTAAACCTCACGTCAGGTTGGTGTCCTCGGCCTTTGTGCTTTAGCCCCGCTAAACAACGGAATGTTATGGATAGTCTGTAGTGCCTGCGTGATGACAATACCTATGCTAATGAGCTCCTTTCCTAACATATCCCTACTCTCCTCTCTCATACTTTCATTTACATGTTGACCAATCGCCTTGCGGGAATGCCAAATAGCGTTCCTTTATCTTTTATGCTTATATATCACATTTCAAAACAAATATTTATTGAAATATATAAATTGCTGTATAAACAGCAAAGTGATACGCAAAAAATATAGGCTGGCATCTTTGTACTAAAAAATTGCTAATCTAATACAAGCTTTAGGGTGAACCCTGAAAGTGTTTTAATACTTTGAAATTAAACAAATAACGGTTAAATAATGCTGTGGTGTGATGGCGCCACAGTAGCAATTCTATTTGAAACTTAAGTTACTCAAAGCGAAAGGTAGGTGATGGCAAGTGCCAGCCAAAGAAAATATCAATTGGTTTACTATATCATCAGATTATCGTTTTATTAGTTCACTAGTTTTCCAAATAATACCCACTTGAGTGAAAGCTTTTGTTATCTCAATTCGGATACATAAAAAAATTAAAAACTACAAAATCTTTTTAAACTTGTTATTCGTTGTAGTTTTGCTTTCTTGATATCTCACTACACGAGTTTAACTTGTGCAAAAATATTAGGAATTCTTACATACATTCTTAAAACATATCATTGTTCCATCTTCCCTCTCAATTTCGAACTATGAATGCCGAAAGATTATTTTCTCATCGTACGAATACAATTATGTCGTCTCATTCTGCGTGTGTTCTATCCGTTTCTATTCGATGTGTGAAATAACAGTGGCGCAATACAGGCACCATAAATTAGACACAAACAAGGATGTACTGGTTATATTTTCGTGTTGTCAAGAATTTTTGGTAAAATATTTGGCTTTGTTGAAACATGTTTAACGTTTATTTGCGAAAGCTCTAAAAATTAAAATTAATAAACCGTGGTAAAACGGTCAACCAGTAGCGGAAGCAGGGATCTTGGAACTAGAAACATATTAAGATAAGTATAGAAAATAGAAGTCTTGATTTTCAAAAGTCAATAGGCCATTTTCAAATATACAAAGCGCTTTGTCATCAAAATCATCATTAATTTTCGTTTCATGCAAAACTAGAGTTTGACCTTGAAATGCCATTTTGAGGTCAAAAGGTCATTTTTGGTATCATTGGAGGGTCACATAGGAAAGTATCCTATACAAGTTTTGCTCCCCATTATAAGAGGAACAACTTTTGTAGAGGTCATTTTTCATATTGTCATAGAATGGTATCCCTTGACCTTGACCTTTGACCCCCAAGGGGGTCACTTCCGGTCTAAAAAAAACAAACCTGACCTGTGCCAAAACCGAAGGAACTTATATCTGCAAACAGATTTGAGATACGTTGAGAAGTTCCTGAGATAATCGTGAGGCAATATTTGACCTTGACCTTTGACCCACAAGGGGGTCACTTCCAGTCAAACAAAAGCAAACTTGAACTGCGCGGCAACCTTAGGAACATATCACCGCAAACAGATTTGTGATATGTTCAGTGGTTCCTGAGATACACCTTGGACTCGGACGGACGGACGGACAGAAAAGACGAGAACATAAGTAGCATTCGCTTCGCTTCCGCTACTAATAATTAGGTTGACCAATAAGCAGATATTAGTTGAAACTAATAAAATAGGAAACGGGACGCTATTTGACATTCCCGCTTAACGACAGGTATGGGCATGTAAACAGCGGAAGGGTACTTGAGGAATCTGTGGAAGCCTTATGCCTACCTGAATCCATTGTTCATTTCCGATGTCCAAATGACACGAGAAGTTAAAGGATATATGGTTAATGTGAAGTGGGGTCGCGACGTCGCAACGCTCTGGGATTAATCTTCAGTTTCCTCTCTTTGTGTCAAGTGACTCCTAAGGAGAAGAGGTCCTTGGTATTTTGGAAGTGGCTCGGGGACGCTAGGGGTCCGCGTAAACCAACACTTCCTGTTCTGTAAAGTAGACGAGCACAATACAGGGACTTCGGACTCGCTGATTTGGTCAGAGATTTTTTCACGAAATGATTGAATTGCTAAATTCTAAACAGATTTAGAACAGAACACTGGCGCAGTTAAAGTCGGCTCGAGTGCTGAATGGTCTCCCAATCAAGCGCATCAACTTTAGAAGCTGTTCTAGGTTCGGCTTGTTTTAAGTAAAGTTTATCACATATTACAATGTGTCAAACCGAGGGGGACCAATAATTAGGCTTGACTTTCTGAATTCTCGTCCTTAAATCCAAAAGCGTAACTCGGCGGCAGGTCCAGTTGCTACTAAGTAAAGTTTATACATTTGTACCCAAGTATCTTCTCTCATTGTCAGGGTTGCCGAACTGAAAATCAAATAGGCATTCAAAATCCAAACAAATTCGTATTTTGTTCTTAACTCATATACCTGGTGTAATCGGAAGGGAATGATTTTATGTGATCGTTGATGAACTGTAAAGCTTGCGGCGGGAGTTTTGGAGTCTGTTTTGATCCTGCCCTCTAGCGTCTTTCACGTTCAAAATTCCCGTGCGGAAACGTTCTTGGACATTTTGAACTCTCTTACTAGTAACGCCAAGAACTGCTTGAACTATGACCCTGCATACTTCTTGATGCTCTCCATCTTCATTGGGTAAAAAATATTGAAAGGTAGCGCCACGCCTGGACGGCCCAATCGTTCAAGGCCGTTTGCATTGTGCCTTTCCTATGAATCCCATTAGCAGAGCAGTTTGGATTTCCCAGCTTCCACTTTCCAAAAAGTCAGAGAACAATAGTTCCTGGCGCTGGTCGTCGATAAGGCAGAAGGGTTTAGTACAGCCTATGCCGCATGTTTTTTACTGAAATTCGAAAAACGTTTTTAATTCCAAATCGAAACATGCTATATTAAGTGTAATTATTACCCCGCTCGGACTTCTTGTTTTGGTGCGCCAACTTTGCTGACTTATGACTTATGTATGTTGCTTAGCTTCGACACTTCTCTATTCCGACAGATTCATTTAACGTTTTTTTCTGGACACTAATATAATTCACTGAATTCTGAGTTAAGATTATTTTAATTCCATTATAATTAACTGTTGAACAACTTAAATATAGTTTTAAATTCTAAGAAGGTAGAGCAGAAGAATTTAAATGAAGAATAAAATTTAAATTTTTCATTTAACTTTTGATGATTATTTTTTAATGTTGTTGACAAACAAATTATCAATAAGTTTTCAAAAAATAAACAAATGGCGCTTAAACCCTTTTTCCGATAACCCCTTCAATTGCATGTAACTAGTGAAGGATCGTAATTGAGTTATTTGAATGTCATAAGAGCGTACTTAAGAACCCAAATCCCATGAAAAATCAATTTTCAAAAGTAAATTTTTAGTAATGTTTAATTACAATGAAAAAATTAAGACTCGCATTTGAGCTTATTAAATGTGATAGTTTGCTTCAGAGTACAGAGTAAAAACTTCAGAGTAAAAACAAAATAGTACTTAATTGTTCCGATACAGTTTGATCTTGAGTCTGTTTTTGCGATATTGTCAAATTTTATTATTTTTATATTTTCGCCAATTCTCAATAAGTCCTTTTAATACTGCATCTGTTACGATTCAAACCAAGAGGTACGTTGGAAAATTATCTAGAAATTAAAGGCACTTGAAAAAATATTGATTTCGACCCTTTCAAATTTACATTACAGTGGTAAAATGATTACAATAAATTCAGTCATTTCAGCGGATGGCAAAATCCATATCTCCACCGATAATCTTTGCATTGACAATTTTTTTGCGCATTTGATAGAAAAGTAAATGCGGCTTATGTCATTGCTCAGTTTAAAAGTGCCCTGTAAAATACCAGAGTTAAATTTTTAGCTTTCAATTGTAGAGGCTAAAAATGTTGCCGAATTTCAATAGTAATCAAACAATTCAAACAAACTTAGCAGAAAACATTCAAGTTCCTTACATTTACACTCAGCCTACAGGCTTCACCCAGTTCACCCCTGAACATTCGGCAAACTATTTTCAAACGTCTAATTCTTCTTTTGAATCTACTATACTTTCCCGCCTTGGGGTCCTTGACTTTACCTCTGACCTTACCCTAGAAGCCACTGAAAGTGGCCTTACCATTAGAAGCAATAACAATGACCAAGTGATTCTTACTTGCGATCACGATGTCATTCCACCACGCAGAAAAGGCAACATCACAAGTTCCATTATTAATGCAATTACACCCACTGGAATGTTCGCTTTCAAAATAAAGAGGACAGGAACGGTAGGTCACCGCTAATAGCTTTACAACTTGATACAAATCTGACATTTGAAATAATACTATTTCTTATATACCATTTTTGCTAATTGTTATTGTTAATGATTAGCATGTATTTCTCAGTTAGCCTATATGTAGCACTGAGCGCGATTGCGCATCCTTCATTTAAAAATCTCCGTCCATTGTGGGGCTTGCTTGGCATATAAAAGTGTGTGTTAATTACAGTGAGTCTTATATTGTGTGTTTACTTAAATTTGAAGGCGTATTTTGAACAATTTCAGAGAGCGGAGGTAACATCAGGTGACGTTTTGTTGGGAAAAATAAGTGGCAAGGGTTGCTGTAGCCGAACCATAGTTGCCAAGTCGTCCTCGAACTCTGGTTCGCCACAAGAAGTGTTTGAATTCGTACCCAAAGGTTGCAGAACCTCCTTCTTGTGCAACTGCTGCAATGCGCCATGTATTGACAACTTTGAAATTTATAAGGATGGCAACATCTTGGGACGGATTCAATGCGGGGACAAATTGACCATAAGCTTCACGCAATCCATGCATTTTTCAACAAAAGCGTTGATGCTGGCAACGTCCCTTACGATAGTAAGCAACCAATTAAATCTTCAAATAATTTTACTGCTTAACATTTTGTAATGTATTAAAAGTATTATATAATTTATTAAAATAGTCTACTAAAGTTATTTTTGAAATGATTCTTACATTTCTATTTATCTTATAACTTATCCTCGACTTATCTGTTTTTTATAACAGTACGAGCTTTACTGTGAACGGATGTGCTGCCTTGGAAATGTTGGGCAACTCGGTGCGAGGACAATTGTACTTACTCTTTCGTTCTTGTTCTTTAGTACTTTGATATGGACTCTAATTTATGTTAGTTACTATTAATTATTAGTAATTATTATTAAAATTGTACTACAACTGTGCGAAATGCCGTCTTTGCGTATATAAAAAAAAGCAGAAAAATATAGATCAAAATTTCTCACTGAATGATTTCTGGTGTTCCAATAAGAAAACAAAGTCTACGGCCTGTATTCCGGGAGTTAGGCGCCTTCTCCTAACTTGGACAGTGCCGGGTTCGAGTCCCGGTACGAGTACAGTAAAAAAAAGTGATGGTAAGGTAGTGGTGAATGAAAGCCTAGAATGATTGCTGTCGTGGAGGACAAGCTTGGGTCAGTAGGGGTAGGTGTTAGGTAAGGTTTTAGGTGTTAGGTGTTCAACCATATGTTCACTGCCCAGCAAAACCTTTTTTGCATCATTTCTCAAAACTTACCAGTCAGCTGACATCCCTCCCTCTCTAACTTGGCAGAATCATGTTGACCAGGCCATAGGCAAAACTCAAATAAAAAAAAGAGAATAAAGAAACAAAAGTTTAAAAAAAGCTGGATTTCAAAATACTCATTTCTACATACATTCTTATAAAAAATGTTTCACTTTCTTAACATCTGCATACTTTATTTTTATCGTGTTGAATATCTTGTGAATCCCAAGTCTTGGCGGTAGAAGCAGTCCAATTGACAGTTGAGAATAATCGAGACTTGCCCTTAAGTGTCAATTTTACTTTTGCCTTTTTCCCTCTTTTTTATTTTGATACATCTAATGCATTAACTTTTGGGTTCATTTAAATTTAATTTTTAGTTTGGATGCTTCTATTCAATGCATATGTAGAAGTCGCTTTATTTCTTATTTAATCACTTACCTCTTTTCCTGTACATTAGTTTAAATGGAGAAAATATGTTTCACAAAAACATTTTACTTAACAAGGGCAATGTAATAGACGCACACAGTTGTCAAACTTCAACAGCGAGTCAAATTATATGCCTTTACTCACTCATATTCTTCGTGCTCATATTGTAACCAACAAAATTTAGCATATTTCAATTTTTAACAGAAAGTCACATTTCCTAAGGAATTGATTGGTGGTTCCGAATAAGTCGATTTATCGTTAGAAGGGAAGAACCTTGGAAAATCCTTAGAAAGGAATGGTAGGCTCAGTATGAGAGTACATCAAGCTGTAACCTTGGAGTAACAAAGATTTACCTTGTGTAAAGAAAAATACCACCTCCATGTCACGTGGTGATAAACACACAATGATAAGAAACCTCGCTAAAAACGGCCTAGTCAATTTTTAAGCAAAGTGACAAGTAAAATGAAACTAAAACTTTAGCCTTTCAATTTCGGTAGCTATTCGAGTTATATTTAGAGCCTGCAAATTTTAAGCCACGTGACAGAGCTCTGTCCCTATAGGTAAAATTTGCTGTTACGCCATTTAACAATTTTCTATCTCGAAGGTGGCACTTTTGTGTACTCTTGTTTTTTTGCAACAATCATTTCTAAAATTATTACAATGGGCGTCTTTTTACGCTAGTTTTGTCCATGCATGTCGAGAATATTTTAATTTACATGGGTAGATGTAATGAGTAATGCGGAAGTTTTAGCGAGACCCGCTTGACGCTCACAGTTTATTTCTCACCTTCATTTTTATGTTCGTTCAAGCAAATTGGTTTGCGAATAATAATTCTATAGTAAAACTGTTACAGTTATTTGGTCATAGTATGAATTTAAATTAAACATGGCACTGTCTCTTGCAATCTCTTGACTACCTTGTCTTGAAGTGTACATAACTTGACGTTACGACCGCCAAAAAGTTCGGCAAAGATCGAAATCTGATGAGTTAGCCTTTTGTTAGGTTAATCCTAGGTTACTTGTGATTAAGTTAACCTAGGTTAATTAACTAATTAAAGTTGCACATCATTTTTTTACCTTAGTGTTTTTGGCTATTTAATGTTGGACAAGGTCCTCCCGGGCTTGCAATTAAATAATTCTACATTTCTAATCTAAAGTACGGTCTTCAATAATTTTAATTGTCGAAGATGGGTCATGGGGTCCACTCTCTCCCCCCTAATATCGATGGCCCACAACTTACACCCAAAATAGAAAAATCAGTGTTCCGGTTTCTTACAAGTTTTGTGTTTAACAAAAAGTTAGTCTCCATGACTCAGATGACAAATGACCCTCATTTCATGACCCCTATATAACTCTCAAGGCTACCCCTAAAACCGCCATTGCGGCGTCGCACTCTAAATTTTAAAAATGGAAACGTTCATTTTGCTGAGCTATGGAACTTGAACTATTTGAAAACTCAGCTACTTTCCTCAGTCACGCCCGACCCACTCAGAGCCTCAGCGTTTCCAAACTTCAGAACCGTAACGCTGCAAATGTGGACCACGCTTTCCAGCATCGTATCACTTCTCAGGCAAGTGTTCAGCACAAGAAAAAGAGTACATATTTAGATTTGAACTGTTACCAATTAACCATGTGCTAAACAGTACATACTCATCCCATTTATAGTTGATAAAATTGCTCATCCGATATAAGGATACGTGTAAGTGGGCAGCTTCAAAGAGCATTAAAATCGATATACTTGTTGTACCTGAAAACATTTAAGCATTGGAATGCTGCATAGTTTTACTTCTCTGAAAACAAAACCGATTGTTATACTTTACAATAGTTAACTGCAATTAGCATAAAAATACTGTCAAAATTACTGGGACAAGGATATAGCAGGTAGTATTTTTGTTCGCTTTAAGGAAAGCTACACGTGCCCTATTAAGCTTACAATTAATAGCAAATGCAATAGAAGCTTTTCGTCGCTTTTGAGTTAATGAGATCACAGCACAGCGACCAAGAAAGGCTTCAAGTGTAGAAAACGATTCGAAACCGTTTAGCCAGTCTCGATACAAATTGAAGTGGGGAGGGCGTTTGTCAAAAACAAAATTTATTGCTTAATAGATCAGCATAACTTATTTTAACTGTAAAACATTTGAATTTGTCAATAGATAGATATCTGCATTCACGTATCATAGTTACGTATGTGTCTCACGCAACGTATCTTTTGAATGATACGTTATACGTTATCCGTTATCGGTGCGACAGTTATCCGCACAACTTTTTCCAAGAATAAAAACCAAGTTTTTGCTTATGCTTGAATTTTTAAGCCGCATATCCTTCCATCGTATATATGTGAAGTATGTTAGTGGTCCTAAGTTACATGAATTACTTAATTGTGATTAAGAGCAATAAACGCCAAATATACATCTTCCATTTTATAAGGTGTATTAATAGAATAATTATTATATCTATAGACATCAATTATGATTTTCGGATGATTTTAATTGTTCTAATTTTTAATCACAATTAACTAACTATGTTATGTTTTCACGTGATCGATCGTGAGTAACGTTAATGATAACTAACTTTCCAAATTCAATTCCTAAGTAAAGGAAATAGTGTTAATTGTGAACAGTTAATCACAAGTAACTAATTGTTCTAAACATTTAATCACAATTAATTAATTGTCCTAAACAGTTAATCAAAATTAATTAATTGTCCTAATCAGTTCATCAAAATTAATTAATTTTTGTAAACTAGTTAATTACAATTAATTAATTGTTTGAAACAGTTAATTACAATTAACTAATTGTCCTAAACAGTTAATCACAATTAATTAATTGTTCTAAACAGTTAATCACAATTAACTAATTGTGATCTAATATTTTATTTGTTTTTGAATTGATTGACTGATTGCGAAAGTGTTTGTGGCGCGAAGATGAAAAACTAAAACAAGTTGAATAATTCTAAAATGCACCTTTGTGAACTAGGATTCCGTACTGCAATGCTAAACCGTCTCGAACTGGGTGTGATTTGGAAAGGAAGATTTCACGTATAACGCACGTATCTTTTCATTTTTTGCGTTGACGGATAACGCAAACGGTTCCGTATCTTCCCGTCTCACGTATCTTTTCAAAAAAGATACGTGATACGTTACCGTTTACGTGATACGTGGCCTGCAGATATCTATCTA
>VYYI01001265.1:0-20732 GCA_021029175.1 Bilobella aurantiaca
AAGAAAATGGGGCATAACTGGCATGTCTAATATTCTTAAAACACCTTCTTAAAAATAGGCAACATACTGAATTTGGGCCAATTGTTGGACCTTATCAGTTACACTTTTTTTAAACTATTTTTTGACCCTATTCTCTTACTTTTCTGGCAAATCTCTACATTTGGTATTGTAACATAAATAAATTTTGAAGCGTTTTTTGCTCTAGTTGTATGTACCTCTCATAACTTTTAAGACGCATCGCTTCTCTATCGTTTTCGAAATATTTCTTTGTTGCCATTTTCTGACGTGACGTGAAGTGACTAAATATCCCAGTGAGATGATAATGTTCACAATGTTAGAGATAAACTGATACTAACTTAATTATTTAATTTGCCATTGCATTTAAATTAAAATAATCCACTCATAAGGGATAACTTACAAGTAACATATTGTCATTGAAAATGACGTGTAACCCCTCCTGTGCAATCTTCCTTTTAGTCGTAATATAATGACCAATAATACTGTTGATTTTAATTTTTCAATGCATGTGTTAATGTTCTATAGGTAACCTTTATTTAATGCATTATATGTTAAAAATTTAATAAATTCCATTTTTCATTAAATTTTATTTCCTCATTTTATTAGCTAATTTGGACAAGGTGCGTGAAGTTGGCACCCGAGCACCGTGATGACAGCACCCACCGCCCCCTTTTCGTGAAGTTAGCGCCCACATTCCAGCAGCCACTTCCAGCACCCTGTATTAACCTTATGGGAAATTTATTCCAGCACCCTATGGGCGCTGAAACGCGGGTGCTAACTTCACGTACCACCACTGGTTCAAGAACCTAGCACCCAGCGTCCAGCACCCACCATTAATTTTAAATTTTATTAAAATCTTATTATATTAATTAAAAAAAATATATTAAAAAAAGAAAATTTCAGGGAAACAATATGTTTCTAAGTAAAGGATATCCGCGATTTCACGTTAGCCAATTCCCCTATTTGAATTCTTTTAAAATTAATAACTAGCTTGTATTTGAATGCTGAATCCAAATCAACTATCTCCGTGCCCTTAAAAGGTCAACTTTCAACGCTATTGGTCGCAGACCTGGATAACAAAACGGGCAATATTTCTAGTTCTATGGTGCTTTGAAGTTAATTTTGACTTTAAGATGTAACGCTACTGTCAAAAACAAATTCTGTGCCAGGTGAGTTATGAATTGCCCTCTTGGTGTAAATTCCACTGAGGTCATGCGTGTGGGCAATGCCTCACAGGGGATAACCTCTGACCCCGTGTGTCACGAATGTGACAGATTTAGATTCAGCGTCCAACATGCACTCTAAACATCGAAACTTTCAACGCTATTGGTCGCAGACCTCAATAACAATATGGGCAAAATTTCTAGTTTTTTGGTGCTTTGAAGTTAATTTTGACTTTAAGATGTAACGCTACTGTCAAAATCAAATTCTGTGCCAAGTGAGTTATGAATTGCCCTCTTGATGTAAATTCCACTGAGGGTCATGCGTGTGGACAATGCCTCACAGAGGATAAACTCTGACCCCGTGTGTCACGAATTTGACATATTTGGATTCAGCGTCCAACATACACTCTAAACATCGGCAGACAATATTTGTCTATATTTTTCATAAATAATGTTTACTTTAAGTATGGCGGCTTGAAGTTAAATAGTTTGGAAAGATATACCCAACAAATAGAGATCAGATAAGTAGCATTTACCTTCTAAAGATTTGAATTGCCATATAACAACAAAGCTTTTATTTTTAAACGACATTTATACTGTTTGTTAAATTTGTTCAATATCTGAACGTTACAAAACGACTAGAAAGTTTTAGAATATGGTTTATTCCTGATATATTTATACTAATTTACTCGGATTACAATTATAATCATATTGCAATTAATCACAAATGAGTTATTGACGACATTAAGATTGTAGATTTCTTTTGCATGCATTTAATCATACTATTTAACATTTTCTTTATTGGGTTTTAGTTTCATTATGTTCTATTATTCAGATATTTTATTGAATTCGTGGAATGCATTTTTCAAGTAGCGGAAGCAGAGCGAAAGCTACTTTATGTTTACGTTTTGTGCGTCCGCCAGAGTATAATTTATTTCCTGGGAACTACTGAACCGATCTCAAAGTATTTTTCGGGTATATGTTCCTTAATATCAGACCCAGTTCAAGTTTATTTTTGTTTGATCACGCTTAGGGGTAAAAAGTCAAGTTCAATGGATATCATTCTATGACAACATGAAAAATAACTTTTACAAAAGTTAAGTTTGTCCTGTTAGAAAACGGAGCAACATTTGTATAAGACACTTTTCTCTGTGACCCCTAATGACCCCCAAAATGACCCTTTGACTTCAAAATGAACTTTCAAGGTCAAACCCTACTTTTGCATTAAACAAAAAGTTATGATATTTAAATGACCTCCGCGACCCCCATTACCCCAAAATGACCTTCTGGCCTCCAATTGACTTTTCAAGGTCAAATATTATTTTTGTATTAAACCAAAAGTTATGTTTTTCCTGATCCCCGCGACCCCATTCACTTCGAATCGACCCCTTGACCTCCAAATAAATAAAACGTGATCACTTTATCCTAAAATTCTGTTATTGGTTTAGTTTTTTTTTTGTGATTTTTGTGATTCGTGATTTTGTGAAATTTTAGTGATTTCTAATGTCTTTTGTCTACTTTTTCTATTTCCGTTACTTGGTTGGCTGTTTAACCACGGTTTATTAATTATAAACGCTACAGAAGTTCAAAAATACTAATGTAAAGAGTTTAGTAGCGAATAACAAGCTAACGTTTTAAATTTATCTACTATTATTGAATTCTAATAATAAGGATTTTTAATATTTCAGTAACAATTAAAATTAATAGTGGTTGCTGGGCGCTGGGTGCTAAGTTCTTGAACCAGTAGTGGTGCGTGAAGTTAGCACCCGTGTTTCAGCGCCCATAGGGTGCTGGAATAAAGTTCCCATAAGGTTAATACAGGGTGTTGGACGTGGGTGCTGGGATGTGGGCGCTAACTTCACGAAAAGGGGGCGCTGGGTGCTGTCTTCACGGTGCTCAGGTGCCAACTTCACGCACCCTGGCTGTTCCGTACAAATTTTACATGAGCGATGTTGTGTTGTCACTGTTTACAAACTTTCAAATATTAGGAATTGTAGTGGATTAGATTTAGTATTTAAAGTGAATTTCCTTGACGTTTATTTTTCATGCTAAATTGGTAACCATAAACACGGTCAACTAGTCAGGCCTTTTTATTTCATGTCACTAGTTATATTGTAAATGTATTGAAAATTAGTAAAAACCAATGATGTAATGTTCTTAGAACTATAATCCACAAATGCAATTTAATGTGTAATCATGCTCTTCTTGGAACTTGGCAAAAAAGGTAATAGAATGATGCTGAGTAATTTTAATTTAAATATTATTTAATACCAAAACTCCTTTAAGTACAAAAAAAAAAGCGATTTTATCATTCCGAGGAAATTAGTAAATAATTTCTACTATAGATTAATTAGTTTTTTGGGCATCACACAGTGAATATCAAGACAAGTTTAAGTTTCATTTAAAAATAACAATCTAGGCCCATTGCAAGATTTTTTTTCAAAATTAGGAGAGACAGTTTATTCCAATAAGGTCACTGAATTTAATATAACAAAACAAAATTGCAAAGTTTTCAAAAATTGCAAATACAAATTTCAGAGAAAAGTTAAAAAAATCGGCATAAAAACTATTTTCATAAATCAAGCCTTCTTGCATAAATAAGCCGAAGGTCAACTGGGTATTGTTGCAATATTTTCAACTCGTGAGCAAATTTAGAATTGAATAGTGTAAACAAATTAATATTCTATATAATTAAGCTGTAACTCTGTTAAAAATTTCAATTTAGATTAATTGTAACAAGTTCTTAGATCTCCATAACAATTGAGTTTGTTGCATTTTTTTTGGATTTGTAAATATAATCACATATTTATTGTAAAGTCTATTGTCAAATTTAACTTCATAACCTAACTTATCATAACACAATTATGAACATCCGGCAAGTGTTGGTTCGTCGTGAATCGGAAATGGACTATTAATTTGTTTTATGAAATCATGTGCCATTGTTGCAACCTAACATTTTGGCAGGTATAAAATCGAGGCTACTTCATTCGCATTCTTCACACTTGAAATCCATAATAACTTTTATATTGTGAATTCAACTCAATTAGCTCTACTATGGAGTCTTTTAAACTACTTCTCGTCATTGCATTTGCTGTCATTGTAAGTTTCATTTTCTATGTGATGAAATATAACATCGTTACCTTTTTTAGCTTGTAAAATTTTACAAAAATTACAACGTTATTTTGTTACATTACAGGGAACAGCCAACGCAGATCCAAAATCGATGCTTTGCCAAGGTGCGGCACCACCAAAGCCGCCAAATTTCAAAGCCGCACACGATAGCTGCCTCATAACGTTAAATATCCCGGCTCCAGCTAGCTCAGAAGAAAAGAAGATCCTATTCAGCAATGAGGTTGATTTGTTTATTCTGAAATTTCAATTTTTGAAATAAATTGGAATTGTTGTATTTCCTAACAAGGAAATTTTGTTTTATATTTTCGCAGTGCTTCATGGCATGTGCATGGGAATTTCTTGGAATAGTAAGACAACAAAAAGTTACAATATTGTACAAAGATTTCAATTTTAAATTAAACTTTTAATTTGAATTTAAGGTTTCGACCAATGGAACGCTTCTTCCAGCGGGACTAGCTACCTTTGTCAACGGAACGTTCCCTGCTACAGCAGCTCCTGCAATACTCGATGGAGCTACTACGTGCTTCTCGGCAGGAAAAGGTATTATTAATTTATTTTCGAACCGAATTTTGAATATTAGTTTAATACTAGGATTTTTGTAGTTAGTTGGTAATGATATGTCCGTTGCAGGTCTTCAGAAAGATGATGATTGTGCATCCTACAAGGGGTTATTTGCTTGTTTCTGGGGCGTTGCTCGCCAGGTTTCATGACAAAACTATATTTCTTAAATGTTGTGAACACTAAAACAATCGTGTTTCAGGTTTGCGATCAACCTGCAACACCACCTGCCGCGGCGGCTTCTGCCACTGCTGCAAAAGTGCGTCGTTAAGAAAACGATAAATCATTAATTTACGCAACAAGCGGAAATCACATATTGGTAATAATTATAATGAAATATCAATTACTCGACAAAATTCAAAAAAGTTGTGTCAATAAATCTGGCTTTGAAACAAATCTTACAAATGTGTCTGATTATTGGAAATAAACTAGGACCGTAATTTGCTTGTTTTTATAATTTTGTAAATTTATTAGACGTTAAAAATTCACTGTTTTAATTATTAAGTAGCGTATTAGCTACTTTATGAGAATGTTCTGTCCGTCTGGTTGCTTGATAACTCTCCAACGTGTTAACAATTTTCAAATTTGTTTGCAGGTATAGGTAGTGGGAGTCAAGGGTAAGGCCACTTACAAAGACGGGAAACTTAAATTGATTTATCAATTCATCGCTAAAAATTACGGTTAAAAGGAGATCCCTAAATATTTAGAATAGTAGATTCAATCTGCGATAATTTTTTGATGCTAATTGACATTCGCCTATGGGACCCGACTAATCCTCGGACTCCTCGGACTTTCATGGTCTAATCCTCGGACTTCAGGTCTAATCATTGGACTTTTGGTCTAATCCTCGGACTCGGTTTTTTTTTCACCAAAGGGTCCCCTCTTCCCATTTTTTTCACTCGGGACTTAGAAAATTTTCAATCGACCAGGTATCTACACCCCAACCGATTAGCCTCTTGATTAAGCAGGGGCTGAACACACCCTTACGCATACCGACACATGATCAGCCTCCACGACTACAGGTTTCCACTCACCAATACCACAATACCACTTCTTTTTACTGTGCTGGTACCTGGATTCGATCTCGGAACCTACCCAAGCTAGGAGGAGTCTCCTAACCCACAGGCCTACGGGCCGTGGCCATTTCATCACTAATTGCAATAGTGAAAGGTGAAGCACTTCAAAATCTGAATTGTTAGAAAAAATTTAAAAATTCATACTTATTATTTTAATGTTATTAGACAATGTAATTTTCAAACTTAAAAGTATCAGGAACGTACCAGACATTAGCAACCGCTCTATAATCATCCACGGTTTAATTTTATCCACCTTATATTTAGATGTGAAACAATACTTAAGTACACATTGTATGCTAACGTTGCCATCGAGTCTATAAGATTTAAAACCAAAAGCAATTACGGTAATTCTAGAATTTGCCGCAGACAAATCCAGGATTTTTGAGTAGTGCCATTGAATTAAATGAACTCCAATTTTCATTTTAGATGATTTCAATTTTCCTGAGCGTACTATAAGGCAGAATCTTAGCAAACAATTATTCATCTAAAAAGAAAAGAAATAAAGCTCTCATCAGGAGGGCAATGCTAATTTTTAATGAAATTGAACAACAATTATTAGAAACAGTTGAAAAAAAAACATAATACAGGCAAGGTCATTTGATGGTAAAAGATGAGCAAATGACATTTCTGCTAGAGTGGGATAAAAGTCAAGCTTTTGCCATTAGCGCATCCATACAGTTTCCTACAGAGTAGTAGTGGCCTTGAAGCGAATTCATCCAACTAACGATACATCAAAAGAAGGGAATACAGTTGAATACGTTGTATCCGAAAGGGCACAAATTTCTTTGTTAGCAAAATTCGCAATCTTAATTGGAAGCATATCTAAATTTCAGGAATCGTCGAGAAAAGTACGGATCTTTTAGATTAGAAATTTATTATGGACATCATGTAAATGGCTCCTGAACTCATCCTGTATACAAATGTGTATTGAAATTTAAAACTGAAAACAATAATAAAAAGAAACTTATTGATTTCTTAAAAAATTAATACCTTCATGCACACAATTTCGTTTGACACTATTTACTAAGTCAACCACTTATTTCACCAATAAGTTTAGCTACTTTTTTCATTGCAAAAACATTCTCTAAAAAATCTCAATTAGTAAGCAAATTTTAAGTTCTACTATAATAAGAAGCAAGTTGTTCCAGTTCGGACTCTAGCTATTTTAAACTTAAATTTTACTGCTGTAGTTGTAACGTTAGAAAACCCGGCCCCATAGGCTATCGCTTGAAGCAGAAGGTATATTCACTAGTAAGAAATACTTTAAAAACCATAATGCCATTGAAATTAAATTAATTAGGGTGTTTTAAACAGAGCGGTTCATTTAGGCATAAAGCTACAAAAAGTAGCTCCGCATGATTTCATTGGAGCATTATTGTTGGCGACATTATTATTGAAGTAAAAATAATTTTTTTTTGACAAATCACCTTCAAAATTGCCTACGAGAAAAAATCCATTCATTGAGGAATAGCGAAAATAGAAATCACTTACTGACAACTGGGACGTCAGCACACTTCTGACGTCGTCTGAAACAGTTCTGATTTTAACATTTTAGAATTGTTTAGTTTTTTTTATAATTTTCCGTTAACTTTTGTCTATTAAAAGCTGCTTCAAATCAATTTTGAAAACAATTAATCTTATCCTTGTTTAAACACTTCTTTCTTGTTCAAATAAAATTAAAATGAACTTGGCTTAAGCCTTGACTAAAACGAGTTGCAAATCAAATAGGTTGTAGAATACTAATACGCAGACTTGTCATATAGTAATGCTATATTTCTATAATTTACAAATAAAGGCAGTGGCCACTTCAATATTGTCTTAAAATACAATTGAAGTACTCCAAACTGTCCTTCAAAATTTACCAACTATGTAAGTAAAAATTCCTATGACAAGAGAGAAAATCTAAAATAACACATAACTTCAACAGAGAAAAAAAGTAGGAGGAACATTTTGGGATTTCCGTACTAGAATAACTTTAGGTTATAATTAAAACATGACGCAAGTAACCTATTGCCAAAATTAGAGGTGAACAAAATAAAATTGTTTTTTTCAATTTTGTTTTGGAATTTCAAGTTCAAAATAGAATTGGTGGTAATACATTTAGGTAACAACGAAATTGAAATTTTAATCTAGCAAAGACATTCGAAAACAGTTTGGTATTAAAAATAATCTATATTTAGAGTGGGTTACCGAACGGCATCACCACAACATGCTTCTATAAGTTTTTTTCTTATGAAGATCTCAATAATGTCCTTCAAAATTTCAGAGTTCTAATTACACCATTTTAATTTTATTCATAATTACAACTTCGTTAACATCACAAAACACTTTTTGTATTAATTTTGTATAAAAGTATGTAACCTGAAGCAAGTTGAAAGATTTCGACGCTGTTGAACGGTATTTTTAACAGTGACTCGCTTCCCAAATGAAGCGCTCTACAGTTTTAGTTTTGGCGCTTAACGTCTTGAGCGTAAGTTTTGGACGAGAATTTCATAGTTCCCATTCTAGGTCAAAATCGAAGTGGAGTTGGGAGTCCAGTTCGAGTTCGAGTAGTTCCGAAGCATGGAATGGGAATAATTACGCGCCTCCTTCTCCTTCTGGTATGACAGGAAACTGCGTATTTTACAACCCAGCCAATGCAACATATGTTGATGATTACACTGACTGGGGGTCACTGGTAGCAGTTAATGTCGTAAGACAAAAAGCTAATTACAATTACATATCACGCCTTGGCTCATCGATGCTGTAGTAGTAACTTTTGATATGTTTAAGCCGTGCATGCAGACTTGGAAATAATTTTTGGAATGTCACAGGTTTTCCGGCACGGTGGCCGTTCCCCATCATCATTTTTGCCGTATGATCAATACAAAAATGTATCTTACTGGCCAGAGGGTGTTGGAAATTTGACTCAGGTAAGTGCCCATAAATTCTGACTGCAATGATCCTGTTTTTTACGATGCGATATATGCAATTTAATAGATTTAACGGTGAAGTTTAATATGGCGACTAGGAAAATCAGTTTTATCCACTGCATATACGCGTAGTGTGGCGGTCTAACTTCTGTTTTTTAGTTAAAATTTAACTATTCAATCTACTTTTCTCGTATACTTGAAAATCTTAAAACTAGTAGTAAATCTAATATCGCTTTAGGCTACAAAAGGACTATATCAGACGCTATAATCATCGCATATACAATACTTACAAAATGACTAAAGACAGTATTTGAGGAACACTATTTTTTGCAAAAACTCCAAGAAGTTCTCAAAATAAAAATTCTATAGTATCTTAAAAGTTATTAGTTTTCACAAATTCTCTCGAAGATTGCATTAAAAGATGCAATGACGTGACATTTCTACAAATGTTGATATTTGTCGGTGTTGGTCTAGCGGTGTAGGGTGCCTGTCTGTCTTTACTAGCCAGCGTATGAACGCGTGTTCAAATCCTTCGATCAGCCACACAAAAGTCTTTGGTATTGGATTATCCTTTAAAGGAATTGCCTTGCCTGTGACCTTGTGTATGCCCGTATCTCCGTGAATAGGCATACACACACAGAGGATATGGAAATTTCTCGAAAGGTTTTCCAACAGTCCTTGTTAGAATTGAGAAGACTGCTCTCACTTAAATAGTCATCTGCGGATATCAGGCGAAAACTGCGGCCATACCTCACGTCAGGTTATTGTCCTCTCTTTGTGGACTAGGCCCGTAAAACAGCGAAATGTTACGGATAGTCTGTTGATTCCGCTTGATGACAACATCTATGCTAATGAGTCCTTATCCCTACCACATCCCTATCCTCTCCTTTCATGTTGACCATCCGCTCTGCGGGAATGTCTAATAACGCTCCTTTACCTTTTACAAATGTTGTAATAATTAAAAAATATACAGTTACACACTATGCTTTGCAAAATGCTTGTTGTTGCATTCTGCCTAGCATATTTTGCACCCGGTGAACAAACTTCTCGTAAAATGAACACTTGAAGCGGTGAAGTTTGCAGTCGTGTGTGAATGGAGCACTAATTTTAGTTAATAAAACTATGAATAGTACAATTTACCGTTCTAAACGGAAAGGCAACTTAAAGCCAATTAGGAAATGGCACTGGTGGCATTTGGCTGATTTCTTAATTTATTTAAAACTCGCTATTCCAATAAAAAATTTCTCAAAACAATATTTTATTTTCGAAGACAATTTACAGTTTGTTGAAAATTTTGAAGTTGAACATTTGTTGAGGGAACGTATAATGGGATTGTCGTCACCAACCATTTATAATTGCTGCTCGGGTTGCATTACAATGAAAGCGAATTACCGGGTATTACCATTACCAGTATGGCAAAAATAATTATTAAGCTTACATTAATCAAGAACAAAAAAAAACGAATACAGTAAGAATTTTGGTTGTCAGTGCCCTTAAGTGCTAAAATAAAGCTAAATCCTACTTGTCCTACAGGAAGGAAAGTTGATGGCCTCTGAGTTGGGAACTTATCTTCGCAATCGATACAACACATTTCTGTCCAAATCCTATCTTCCGGGAGAAATATTTGTACAGTCAAGCAACGTGCAGCGGGCGATAGACACCGTGACTCTCGCACTTGCATCTCTCTACCCTGGCGCAAATATACCAATAAATCAAGTTCTCCCTGCGGTGGACAACGTAAGTCTCCTGTATACGTATTTGGTACCTATTTTGGTATTTACCGTATATACCGTATTTTGTTTGAATATAGGTTCATTTGTTAACCCACTTTAAAAAAAATATTGTTTAGTTAAACATAGTCACCTTGACATATTTTCTAAAATTATATTTATTGCACAGAAATTTTGTTTGAGCAAGTTGTCTTACGGAAATCTGACAACAGCAATATTAAATTATTATTATTATTTTATTTGTCGTAATGCATTAAGAATGTTGTTTTACAAGAATTCTGACAACTTTCCTTGACTTCTAGTAAGTTTGTAATAGCTATTATACCGATGACGGCCCCTTTTTGTTGATATTGTCACGCCCACGTGACATCAGTAGCTTATGTTTAGTTAGTTGCTCACTATTATGCAGTATTTGTAGTCTTTATCAGTTCTGTTGATCTGTTAGAGGTCAGTCGTTACGTCACCAGTAGCCCGTGACAATATTTTGAAGAGCAGAAAGATGTCCTTAGAATAGAAATGGAAAGTGTTATACTTGATTTTTATGTACACTATACTGTTGGATTTTTACTGTTCACAGAAACTTCAATTTAAAGCCAACTGCCCAGCATACAGTATTGAGAACGCACATTTTTTGGCAACAAACCCTGTGATTCAGGAGCTCTACAATTCGAGTCAAGAACTTTTTGCCAATTTAACACTACTCACCGGTACTAACCAAAGCACGCCAATCAACGGTTTTCAGCAAATTTATCAACTAGCCGATACGATTTGGGCGGAGGTAACACACCAAATGTTGTCGAATATGTGGACTTGATTTTTTTTTTCAAATTTTATGGTTGGAAACTTGTTCTTGCGTGTTTTCTAGTTTTGATTTTTGAGCATTCAATTCATGGTTGGCGTAATTTATACCACAATTGGTAGACAATGGTTTTGGTAACTGTCTAACATGGTTCCTACCGATAGTTGAATTCTGCAGTAATTTTTATCAAGAAACATGTATTACTTCTTTTCACAATTATATTAGAGATTACTTTGGTTTGTAATACTTTGGTTTGTAATACTTTGGTTTGTAATACTTTGATTATATATATTTGAAATCTATTTACAAATATAAATATGATAGTTGATTCAATTGTTTTTTTTACCAACTAGTGTCAAAACGGATTGCCGCCACCAGCATGGGTTGCCGATTATTATCCAAAGAAAACACAACCGTTTCATAATTTAAATTTCATCAGTTGGACAGCAACTCCGTTGATGGCACGCCTCGAAGCTGGTCCTCTACTCTATGAAATGATTCAAAACTTCAAACTAACAATCAGTAAAAACAGCAGCTATACAAACACCCTGCAAAACATCACAATACAGAAAAGCAAGTTATACCTGTATTCGGCCCATGACCCAACAATTGCTGCGTTGTACAACTCCCTTGGTCTCTATGGGTCCGATCTACAACAGGCAATTATGTCAAGCCCAACTGAATTTTCACTGAATGAAGGAGTTGCCCCGGTTCCACCTTTGTACACCTCTCAATTTATTTTTGAACTACACTGCTTTCAATTTTGGGGTTGCGAAAAGGATGCTGACTACGACGTAACGGTAAGTTCAAAATTTTGCAAAAGCGGTAAATGTTGTAAGGGCAATTTGTATTTGTGTACCTAATCCTTTAAAATACTCCTTTAAAAGGTATACATTAAGCCGCGGAAAGACGTTGCAAATGTGCTTGTCGTTTTCGATGCATGTGATGGCGGCCAATGCAACTTTAAGGAATTCCAAGAAATTTACGAAGATTTGATTCTGGATAATACTCAATGGGCAAAAGAATGCAACAACACCTCTTCAGCACAGTAGGGTATTTGCTTATATTCGATTGTAGTTTTGGAGTTTAAAAACTAGCAATGCAAATGAAACTAATAAAATCATTATGGTGCCGGATATTTTTTCTAATCAACTTTTTGAAAGAAAAAACTCTATGGGGAACTCAAATTGGTACAATTTTTTGCATGTATCAAATTTTTTGACTTTTTTACACGACTTTTGGTTATTCAATTAGTAGTAAATAAGTAAAAAATTAAAGGTAAAATTGTTAATATGGTAAGTATGCTTAACCGTTGGGCCAATCTTCACGCTGAGTTTCACTTTCAAACTTATCTTTTGTTTTTCTATTAAGTTAACAAATTCTACAAAGCATTTTTGATTTTGTATTGCATAGTAACAATTGACCATACCCTAGTCAATGATTACTGAGATTTTTAGTGTATACAATACATATAAAATATAATAATATAATATAATACAAAAATAAAATCTAAACAAATTTTGAGTACGGTAAATTCTAGGTTCACTTAAAACTTTGGAACTAACTTTTACAACCCCACTTTCTACAATAATAATTCCCGTACCACATACGTCTGAAAAAGAGACTTATAGAGTTTTTGAACAATAGTTGCAAGTTCAACGGCGAACCGTTCTCCCTAGTTCATGTTCTGGAACATCGCAGTGCGCACAAAACATAACAAAATATATTCTAGCGCATAGCAACTTTGATTAAATTAATTGGCGTTTTATTAATACAAAACAGTCGTGGATTTCTTACAAAGCTTTTCATTTGCATTTATGTGTAATTTGATTTCTATAGACAAGCAACTAAAAATTGGAATCCTGAACATCTTCCAAACAACATGGAATGGTTGGTTGAATGTGGGTAGAGCAATCTTAAGTTATGATTAAATACATTGAAATATATTATATTCTGGTACACATACGAGATCATGTTTCATTTGTAAAAGTCCACAAATAACAGCCGGACAAAAACTCACAAGCACGAGAGATGGTCATCCTCTTTGATTTTAACTTTAATTTCGCATAATAAAAAAAATTAAAGTAAGTTCGAGTGCCCTAATGTCCTAGACTGGGCTTGCTTTTGCTAGTTTAAAATATTATACCCATAGATTGATACCCACCTACGACATGTAGATGTATTTTCATGTAGATATTGTGACTAAAATATATTCTTAATATTTTGTTAGATATTCTTAAATAATCTTTAGAGATTGTTAAGTAACCATAACTCTATCGAACAAAAAAATATAGATTTTCAGTTTAGATTTTTATACTTAACACAACTTAATATAATACATACTTTTGTGTTAAAATCAACGGTTTCAAATGTTATCGAGCCCAGTTTACGACCAGGAAAATTGTAACCCAAGTAAATGTCGCCGCCATTGAAAATTAAATCATTATTGTGCACAAAAATACAGCCTGCGCAATAGAGAAGAGCAATTGTTCATAAAAATTTGATACATTTGCCCAATACGCCACTTCCGCTTGCCCAGATGCAGTTCAAAATGACAGACTTAGGTAGATCTGTGGCACATGGAGCCCATATAGGCGTACTCCTGGAGTTTTCGGAAGGCATATGCAGTTCGAGATTTCCGTACATAAAGAAAATTCTACATCTGCTGCCCTGACAATGTATCATTACAGAAAGGAAGACGCGGATCTTGACCAACGTTTTATGTGGCGTTCAACCAACAACATAAACGTCTTTTACCAAATGGAAGCGGCTAAACTTTACGCATGCGCGTGTAACAATTTATTAAATCTGGAGAAGTTTTATTTTCTTTTTTGGAGATGCGCATGTGAAATGAGAAATCAAGAGTGTGAGTGGAGTTTATGGAAAATAGAGAAAATGAGAAGTTTATTCAGGTTTTCTCTCTTCACACACAAATCTCCATCAGTAAAACGCGGTTTACTCATCTTAAAATACTTGTAGCAGATTGGCACGCAACTTTTCACTTGCTGTAGAGCAAAGTCCATCGGTGCACACCGTGCCTGGCGTGCAAGTTACCGAGTCGCAAACGCCGTTTTGTGGAATTTCGCAACCGTCGCAGTTGCCATTTTGAAGAGTTCCGTTTTGACATACACACATCCCATTCTCGCACGAATAATTGTTCCCTAGTGCAAAGCAGAAACCATCTGAATCTGACACGCCACTGTCAAGACAAGGACTGCCCAAAGAGCCTGGTAGTCCGCAGATTGGGAAATCAGAAGAACACGCCGTACTGAGGAGAATTACCATTGCAACATTGATCCAAATCATGACTTCAAAAAATAAAAGATAATCACATTACCACCTATTCATAAGTTAACTATCGATCGATAGGATTCAACCTAAGGAAGTTCGGGCTAAGTTTGGATATGCTTAAGGAACTTACCAAATACAGCCTTACTTCAAAAGTGTATTTTTGAGTTTAGGAAACTTAGGAAGCAGATTAATGCTAACCCACAAGCTTACTCTAAAAAAATCTACCGATGTCTTGGTTTTTGTTACAGAGGCGTTATATACAAAAATTGCTGACTCCCCAAATGTCTAAAAGATACTTTAATTTAACTTAGCTTATTTGCAAGTAAAATAAATTTGAAAAGAAAAAGTTGCTATTCTTGGATTCGTTTCAATTGGTTTAAAAATAATTTATGAGATTTTGCAACTGTTGAGCAAAGCTTTGAGGCGACTGAAAAATTTGGAATTAAACGTACACGGGCCTAGTGATGACGCAACACGTTAATGCTTGCTAGGTAAATTATAATTTTTCTATGCTTCAACTGGAATAATTTAAATTTGCTAAGGTATTTGCCGTATTTTTGTCGCCGTTCGTGGGCTCTGAGCATTCGTGCGCAGTGATTGCTCTTCAAAACTGCGATTGCTTTTAAGAACTAAGTTGGTTTGAATTGTATTTGCCCATTCCTCAAGTACATGCAGATGTGCAATTTTTTTTTTCAAAAATAAAAAAAACAGACAATCAATGGAGTCGAGCGCAAGAGTTAATACTCTTATGACTAGTCAAACAAGCCGGTCCAACGGAAGAGGGATCCGGAGATCAAAAGTAAAACTTTTACTGTAAAACCCTCCTGTCCTAGGACTGGCTTGTGGGGCCAGTAAGTTTTTATTAGTCAAAACAGTGATGGAAAATGAATTTGATTTTCCAACAACTGAGTGAGTTTTGCGTCATTCTTATTTTGACATAAGATGGTGATTCTAAGTTTAGCAGGAAAAACCCAAACTTTTTTTAATTCAATTGAATATATTGTCATCTACGCCAAAATAACGCCATTTGACGCAACTAGTAGCAAGCTAGATGCATGGTTTACACTCGCGCTAAGTGAGTTCAAAAAATTATTTCGTTTTTTTATACTTTTTCAACGAATATAGGGATTCCAGTAAATGCAGGACTAGACCTATCGATTCACAGACAACTTTTAACACAAAGTTCAAATCCAACTCGACCATTTTTCTCTCTAATTCTTCCTTGCGTTTTGAAATCACTGCGCAAGTTTGGACCGTGACCCTAGATCGATTTTTAGAAATATTGTCACAAGCTATTCAACATACCAAATCCAGTCTCTTTTATGATTTTAGTTTAAACTCCAAAATTGTAAAAATAATTACAATTTGGGTCAAGTGTACCAGTGGTAAACTTTTACACAAACTCAGGCTCATTTGGGATGGCTGATAAAAAATTGTGAAGGTCAGAGCAAAAGGTAAGGTTGGCAATGTTTGGACCTCTTGCACCAGAGACCTCAACAACTCACCATTTTGCTCTACGTCACTGTGTGGCGATATCGCCACCAAATCTGCATTTAAATATAGTCGGACTTATAATTTTTGATTGTGTTGAACGTTGCCGGGCCGGCAGTGCATATATGTTTTAGGCAAAATTTTGATTGATAAACTTTTTAAGCACGTTTTACGTAATTACGCTCAATTTCTTAAAATTGCATTTAAACACAATTCTCACACAAAGTTCATTTATAAATTTAACGTAATGTACAACCTGCTGTTATCAAGATTTGCAATGGATAATGTTTTATGTCTTACAAAGTAGAAGTGGCTTTACTCATTGTACAAAATCTGATATTTTGATAATAACTACTCGAAAAGGTTAAAGGTAGTTTTGGATTAGATCATACTAAGTTGAGGTTGTTTAGGTTTAGTTTTATAACAAGCGTTGCATCAGTAAGGAAAATTTGCAACCATCATACGCAAAAGTTTTAATAACGTTGAGTATCGTCCATGTATGGAATACATCAAAGTCTCTGAAGTCATGCAGTTGTCAATCTGACAAACTATCCTATCTCCCATTGCAACGTCCATTTTATCAACCACCCATTTAGCCACAGATGTTACTTCCACTCCTTTTGGTTGCGTACATGCTACCGTTTTTGTTTCATGATCACTTGAGTACCCGGCACACCACTGGTGAACCAGCGTGGTTGGTACAGAAACAGTTTCTTAGGCCAAAAAGACTGATTGGTTTTTAGCATATAAAAATACTAACCCGGATAATCTATTGACGGGTATGCTGCAACTGGACTGCAGCAAATCGTAGTTTTGCTCGCTGTAGAGCGTGTAAACGTCTGTTCAGTGGCATAGCGCTATAATGTAAAAGTAAAAACTTTAGTAGTGTCACATTTGGAACAGTTTACTGTCATCTTGAGGTTACAGTGTTATGATACCTAAAAAGGCAGTGTAGTGTAACCGTTGTAAATTTGTACTGTAACCTTGAGGGTACAGTGTAGTGAAACCTAAGAGACAGTGCAGTGTCACTTTTGGAACAGTGTACAGTCATCTTCAGTTTACATTGTAGTGTAACGGATAATGCGGGGTCACACTTGTGCCACGTGTAGTAATCGCAGATCCGGATTTTATGTCCGGATATTTGGCGGATCCCTTGACCAGCTACAAAAAAGTCTTCACTAATAGTTTTGATCTTATACAATTCGCTTGCCTCAGACTTTGTGTCTCTCCGTATCTCTGTGATTAGAATACTAAGACAGAGGATGTGGAAATTACACGAAAGTTTTCCCAACAGTCTTCGTCACAAATGAGAAGACGACCCTCAATTGCATAGAGTCAGGCGAAAGCTACGGCCGTACCTAACGTCAGGTTGGTGTCCTCCACTTTTTGATTTAGGTATCGTAAAATCAGCAGAATGATACGGATAGTCTGTTGTGCCGGCTTGATGACAACATCTATGTTAATGAGTTCTTATTTTTCCACATCCCTGCCCTATCCTTTACATGTCGACCATCCGCTGTGCGGGAATCTTTTACTACATAGTACTCATATTAACAGGAAAATAATTCAGCTTAATTGCCTGTAGTTTCTATTTGCTAAGTTTCCCGAAGGGTAAGACGGAGCGTTGATAGGAAGATAATATATTTTAATAGCAAGAATGTCATGGAAAAAAAATATTAATCTCAAAATACCACGTGGCGAATTAAGCGCCAAGTTTTCAAGTGGGGTTGTCCTAATTAAGCACAATAATAAAACGCAAAATTTCACGATAATAATCAAGTATAAAAACAAACTACAAAGTATAAGTGTTTCATGCATGAATCTGATAGTTCAATAGGGGCCTTGCCTAGTTTAGGATTACATTATACAATGTTTATGTGTATAGCATAGAGTTATGGGCCATTGTCCTTTGCATGTTTGATCGTCTGTTATCTGCCAAGAGATTACCTCCACAGTATTCTGAGATCTATCAAATGACCAAATCGTACTTTCGCAGAAATTGATCTTGAATACTATATGCTTAAGCAATTATTTGCCAAACAGCGTGAACTCGTTGCTGAATGCGTAAAACGATATATTACATAGTCTTTCACTAACAACAAACTATTTGTTCTAGCATCATCATTAACCTCTAATTTCTTATACAATTGGTAAAAAAAATTGAATTTGATAGTTACTTTTGAAACGACTCTAGAATCTTATCGTTAGTAAAGTACTGTAGGTATAAGCTGTTGCACAAGATTTTGTCTGCACCACAAGGAATGTGGTTTCTAAGGAACCTCATACGTTTAGACGATTATAATAATTGANACAAGATTTTGTCTGCACCACAAGGAATGTGGTTTCTAAGGAACCTCATACGTTTAGACGATTATAATAATTGAATAAATTTTAATCCTTAGGTTCGTGGTAAGTTGTAATAGTAATTTGTAATAATGAAAGCAAAGTTAATTTATTTTTAATTAGACATTTAATTGTGATAATTTTGTACAATTTAGCACAATTTGCACAGAAGTGCCCAATTTTCTGTCCTTTCTTGTGTCACTATTATGGAGAATAATTTAATAAAAACGGTTCGGAAATGCAGCAGAAATATTTCATTTTGGAAACGAAACGAAACGAAAATTTTACAAAATAAAGTGAATGCCATATGCTATTTGGATTTTCGCGTATATTAATCGTAAGACTGTAATTAAGTTGTGAATTATGATGAATTAATTATCTATTCTTATCTTTTAATATTAATAATTTGAAGAATATATTTATAATTGAATTCGGACAATTTTTTACAAACATTATTTCAAATGACCATCATACCTTAACAGAAACACGTCTTTGTTTGAGAAAAGTGGAAGAAATCTAATGATTTTATGACAATAGTATAAGTTTTAAAAAAATCGATGATTAAGCAAATTTCGCGAAATGTATATAAAACTTTTAGCCTGTAGTAAACTTCATACGTATACGACGGTGGTAATACTATTATCGCCTTCTTTCCCCAACTCGTTTTAGAAAAATGTGTGTTTAGTTCATTTCCTCATTTTACTTGATTATAAAAAAAAAGTTGCTTTTAAACTGCAAACGGCTCTACCATTTTGTTGCAAATGAAACTAGGAACGGAAACGGAACCAAAAATGACCTTCAATTCGATTTTAAATAGAAACGTTCCAATGTCTATATGCAGGTGTTCGAAATGCTAAACTTATATCTTAAACCCAGCTTCTAAAAATGTTTTTAAATTATATTTTAAAACTTTTTTAAGATTATTGTTTTCAATTTATTATAAAATTATTTCCAATTAGGTTAATTAAAAACAAAATAATAAGATAAATATTTTTTACTTAATAGGGCATATACGAATTCGGGTATTTGAATTCAAATATATTGAAGTTACACTCTAAACTCACCATGACATTAATTCACGCATTCAGTATAATCACGGGTTGCTACATACGAAGCTGCGCAATAAAGCTGGCTTATTTTGGGTTTCTCTGCTATTTTTTGCGTACCTTTGTGTGGGATGATGGTTTCACAAAATGTTACCTTTATTTCAAACTTCTGCACTAGAAATATATAATTTTCGGTTCGAAGGCTGTGTGTATAAAAGGTAATATATAAAGCGGCTTTTCAAATCCAAGTTCCGATAGCTAGAGAAACAAATATTTCATACGAAAAGACATATTTAGTTGCAATTGGACAGGTATTGCGATGTTGAAAGATGTTCTGCATCAGGTGCGGTTTTGCTAGATGCTCTCAATTTTCGCCAATCTTGCACATGTATGAAAATTATAAACCAGAAAACTGTATCTTAATTTGTTGCGGTTACCTCTTCTTGCATACCTTCATGCTCTTTTGTAACTATTCAATTAGTAATCCATCTGCTAGACCAAAAAGTTAAGATTACAAATGGCAAAATGCAACTTGTTCCGCCTGTAGTAGCTATTCGGGAAGCTTTAACAAAATGCGGTTGTGGTTAGGCTACATTTTGATTTTATTCAACTATTTATAGCAATTCTCAGGTAATGGTAAGGTATTTCAGGTTATTTCAGTATTAGCATAAAGTTGTTTCTGTTAAAATAGCAAATCAGGTAGAATGAAGTCGTTGGCAATTTTGGTTTGTATGTTGGGAGTTGTTGCGTCGCAATTGCCTCAAGATGGTTTCAGAGATTATGTCACACTGTTTGACTACCTCAATCATCAAGGTAAATTACATTTAAGTTATTTGTATTGTTAAAATTTAAAGTCCTGCTTTAAATGGTATTTAAACGGTAAACTCCGAGAAGCTTAATTGGACAAATTACTACAGTGTATCTTGTATGCATTTGGGTTTGAATTACCGGAAATGAATTTCTATTACCGGAAACGGTAAATAACCGGAAATTCGAGATTCTCATTACCGGTAATCGGTAATAAATTTCTCTAGTTTTGTTCCCACTGCACACTGGGACCAATTTCTCTAAAAATTGGCAAAAAAATCAGGAAAACCGAATTCAAAATTTTTGAAAATCATCAAAAACACTTTATACTTTATCGTTTTTTACACCAGTTTTACAAATGATCTA